>WSFP011476506.1:0-16889 GCA_009831015.1 Picea engelmannii
TTTTGAAGAAACTATTAGATGATAATGCCATGTGGTGATTTTTGTTTGGTTCAAACTATACTTAGCCGTTAATTTCGGTTGAATTTTATATTCTAAATAAGGACATCGATCAATTAGTCAGGGGTCGATGGTTGTTGTAATAACTCTTTCTTTTTGGTTGTTGATAACTATTTTTGAGACTGCTATGAACTGAGAAGTCCTTCTGGACCAAAGAAAAGATATTTTCATTAGATGTATGTGATTGGAGTTGGAGAAGAATTACTTCCTATCCTATTCCATTAATGATGCAGTAAATGAGTAAGAGAAATTAATTCTATTGTCAAGTTATCTGGTGCAATGTTTTGATGTTCTTTGCTTTAATGATGAAGATAAAATCGTCGTGTTGTTATGTGATGAATGTTATAGTAGATGAATTATTTTTCTTACCGTGATATTGATTGCATACGTGTTTTCTTTTTGTTATTTATTTTTCTCAGACATTAATTGGATGCTCATTTGGTTAATGTATTAGTACTAGGCCCTTTGGCATAGAGTCATTGTCTGCATGTTTGAGCAACGGGTTATCCGAAAATCGACCTCTTCCCAATAGTTAAAATTTTGTCCTGTTATTTGTCAAGTTGCTTTATACTGCCTTGCATCTCTCATACTAGCCCCACCCAAGAGAATTACAGAAAAAAAAACCGTCTTAACTGAAGGAAGAGCCTTCACAAGAAAACATAAAGCCCGTCGATAAATTGGTCGGATCGCAAGATCTGGAGAACCATTCCATCTTAAATGCTGCAGAGTCTAATTGGGCCTCGATGACAGGTTTGGTTCCTGTTGTTGAGTCTAGGGATTTAATATCCATCAACGGATCGAAATTAGACTACTATTAATTCCATGTTACTTATGTATATCTTACTTTTTTTTTTGAAGAGATAGATATTGCTCTAGTCCTCTTTTAAAATTAAAAATCTAGCTTGGTCATGGAATTTATTAGTATAATACCCATGGTTAGGAGGAGAACATGTGTCACAACCTTTAGTTTTGTTTTTCTTGTAAAATGATGAGTATCTCTTTCTCTTGTACGGTATCATTTCCTTTTGGTTAATTAAAAGTATTTCTTTCAATTTGATACATTAATTGTGTGGTCTTATCTTTATAATGACATTGATCATTGATCAAATATTCTTGTATAAGTATATAATTAACTCTTAAGAATGAAATAACCCACATATGCCTAGTGGCCAAGTGGAATAAGTTGATCCCAAGAGGCAAGGAGTGATAAATGAAGGATTGGTTAAAGAACATAGTGGAAGAATTGAGAAATTCACAAGTAGAGAAGCAATACTTGGTTGTTAGAAAAAATAAAACCATTAATATCTCAACAAGGTTTTGATATAATTGTTGATATCATCCATATAACATTGGTAGAATGATTCATACACATTAAATTGGCACTTTGTTTTGACAAAATAAAAATAACTAACTTCTTGGAGAAGTCTTTACGAAAGGTTTCCAGAATATTAATTTTGATTGTTGGAAGAAGGTTTCAAGAAAAAACTTGAATTGTTGACTTCACCAAATATTTTGTTGTGTTTAGAGAGACAATGAGGTTATATGCAATAGTTCAGTACATGTAATTGAGATCATCGGCCTTCAACCACCTTTGGATGTACAAAAAACATGATAATGTAGGATACATGAGTGAATCAATAATTGAGGGGGCCCAATGATTAATATGATCTCAAATGGTTTTTTACATATTTATTATCATTCTGGGAACTTTCTAGGGTGAAAAAGCATAGCTATGGTTCCATTAGGCCCATTTTATAGGTTGATCTTGATTTGGTCATTTGGAGCCCTAAAACTTGTAGTACCCATTTTAGGCATTAAATAAAAAAATTTCCCCTTCCTAAGGGGGGGAGGGGGAAGGGTCACTCAATTAAAGAAGTATTAAAAAGTCATGTTTTCATGGAGTTATGAGAATTACTAGAATTTTTGTGATATACCACATCATCCTCTCCTTTCTCTAGTACACTAGTGGTAAATCAATTTTTAACTATTAATAGTCCCTTATGGAAATTTTAGGATTTTGTTAAAAACTATTGATTAGTGACACAGGGTATTCACTTAGTGAACCTGTAACATAGCGCCTTTGTTCATGGGATATTAAAAAATACCCCTAATTTCACTAGATATTGATAAATATATCACACAATCCTTTTGTTGAACCCCCCTCCCAATACATCTTTCCAATAAATGAAATCCCTATTTTTACTAGATACCCTTTTTTATACCCCCCAATACCTATAAATTCCTTGATATCCCCCCAATACCTACAATATATTGACTTTATTTTTCACAATTCAGAAAAACCCTTTATGAATGAACGTGATAAGATATTGGTCAACAAGGTCTATCCCCCGTGATTAGTGATTAAGTAATTGTTCTCCCATATAATTTTAAAGTCCTCTACTCCTAATGATTTACCATTATAGAAAAGTTCATATTGAGAAAAACAAATAGCCTCATATGAATCACATGGTATTTGCTAGGATTATATAGGAATACCTTGCGTTCCCTTGAAAAAATTTGCAATTAGAAAAGTGACGCACTTTTCAATCACTTCCTAACTAATTTAGTAAGAAACTGAAGAGTTGTGCATTTAATTATCAATATGAGGTTGTATGGCAGTTATGAACTTTCATGCATCGTATATGCAAGTATGATGTTGTAATTGTAAATGGTTTGTAGTACTTCTAAATGAATCTCACAAGGAAAGATATAAAGATGCATTAGAAAGCCAACAAATTAAACCACACCACTTCTTGGAATCAAACCCACACTTATAGAAATGGAAACACAATTTTACAAGAAAGTAAATGTCATACACGCAGGAAAGTAAATATCACTCTTGCAGGAAAGTGAATATCTCTCTTGAAGGAAAGTGAATAACATAGGAATCAAAGGTGACTTGTTCAAGTGTTAAAATGATATTGGTTAATGTGACAGATATATGTTGGCTCATGTACTAGAATGCAACAAACCTCAAGTTATAGAAATCAAACCAAAGTGTGTTGTAAACAACGGAAATAAAATAACTCAAACTGCAAACAAAACAAATGTTAACCAGAAAGATAGATATTGCAATACGAGTGCAGAGTTGCAACAACATGAATTGTAGAAAAAAGAGTTGCAACAATAGGAGTTGCAACAACAAGACTTGCAACACATGAAATATTAGAGTTACAACAACATATTGAATAGAGGAATTGTTGGAAATAAAAGAAAGATATAAGAGATGTTATAGATACACATTCATTAATCATAAAACAAGGTTCTGCAATGTCAACATGGAGTTACATAAAGAAGAGTTGCAACGATAAGAAAATATGAGAATTAAAAGTGACAACAAAGGAATTGTTGAAAATTAAAGAAATATATAAGAAATTCTACAACTACTTCTATGAAATATATAAAATGCAAATGATATTGAGCTAAGGAGGGGGCCCTACCTCCTTAGATGATGTACTTGTTTACGAACGCAGTAAAGCACTTAAATTCTCAACACATCCTCACTTGGACATGAACAAAAAAAAACTTATATTGAAGAAAAATGTGTAGATCAATACAATTATGTTCACTAACTTTTGTCTTCCTCCTCGCATCCTATCAACTCAGACAGAGTAAAGGTATTTATAAATAATAGTTTCTTCCTAAACTAATAAATAAAATCAATGGAAAACCACAAGAATCAGGTTGTTCCATCTCGTTACATCGTTTCCTCCAAAATATAGAAAATATTTGGGAACATGATGACTTAATCAACTGTATGGAAAGTGGTGATTGAGTCACTCATTCCTTTTTGTCTTGTTCTTGGAAAGTACACTCAAGAATATCTTTGCTTCATATTATTAAACCTTTGGGACTCTCTGATCAGTGACTTGAGAGAGGGGAAGAACTTTTCTTGATACCATTACCTTTTCCTTCTCAAAACCCCAGGTCACAGAGGACGTCTCCCCCAGGCCTTCACTCTAAAGAGAAAGAGGTGTCTTATTTAGGTGACAGTGATATAAAAACCTCATGTTACACCAATTTATTATTTACTTGCCTTTGGATTTTGGGAAAGTACAAATTGTGCGATAACAATCATAGCGGTTTTGAAAGAAATAATGTATTCTATAGGAACTTGAATGACAAGGAATTGGATCTTTTTGGCCCCACCATTCACACAAGGTGGAGTGTCCAAAATAAAAATTTGAAAGATGAATTGATAAGCCATATGGTAAACTTGTTTGTAAATATATTCAACAAAAACGTGGTCACCCAGTTAGCTGGCGAGAGTTTGAAATATACCAGGTCCTAGTATAGGCAAAGATTGGAAGAAAACCTCAAGTATGAGCACCCTCCCATGGTTTTGGAGAAAGAGTGGAAGGCCTTAATAGAGGATGCAAAGGATAATTTTCTAAAAATACAAGGAAAACAACCAAGACCTGATAAAGCAATGTATGACACATATCATATTTTTAGTGAAATATGCTCAATTTGTTTTTTTAAATAACAATTGCGACATCTAAAATATTTCAAAATTTTCATAGGTTTCCCGACACCTCCAAAGAAACAAATGCTAGAGTGGAAAATCATGGGAAACATAAACTGGGCCAGGGTGGCTACAGAAAACTAAGAGCCTGAATCATAAGAATTAAATGATTAATTGTGGAAAATATTTATTTAACAATAGAAAACAAATAATTTTTTTATTACAAGCAATTTTAATGATGTTATGCATTGTAGGGAAATACGTTCAAATCCACTACCATCGAGGAATACCTAAATATTGGTTTCAAGTTTGGTTGAATATTGAAAAATCTTAGGGCAAACGCTAATCTCCCCAATGATGAAAATGCACGTAAATAAAATCAATAAGACCATCATTGTAGTATACTTGTAAAATCTATTCATGATTGATTATATCACCAATAAATAAATTTTTATGTTTGTTTTAACCAAGAGTGCAACCAAAGAAGTGAGGGTAGCGATACTTAACTACCAGTTGATAGTGGGGAGCACCTATTGCATGATATTGGGGAGCAAAATAACCATTCAGGTATGTATGCTTTAGAAATAGAAGTATCTAGATATTTATTTTCTGACGTGTACTTATAAAGTTTATTCTTTCAATGGAAGAGCATGTAGCTCATGAGGGTGAACTTCAAGAGGAATTAATGATGCAAGAAATGAACACATCAGTTGTCACGGCTAGACAGACAAGTAAAGAGAAATATTGTAATGTTATTTGAAATAATGAAATAGTTATTTCAATAATATTTTAGCATATCAATATGACCGTTTTCATTTTTGCAGCTGACGCCCTGTTGAGTACTCAACACACCCTAAAAAAGGTTTGTCACCATTCACTTTTTGGGTACCACTCAATCTTCGGCTTGGACTGTTATCACTTCAGTATGAAACTGACGCCTTCTCTTATCTCATATGTTTCATGGTTGAATTGATTAAAAGTTTTCTTGTGTACAACAAAGAACCTTCTTAACTCTGAAAATACTTAATTACTACTCAAGGAATCGACGACCCAAGATTTTCCCCTGACTCACTTGAGAAATTCGACATCGACGAAAGACAAAGGTGGTGAAAATCATTGGGAAAGGTGAAGTAGCCAAGTGCCGACCTCAATCGGCGTCGGTCGATGAGAGCATTTCTTTCCTATGAATAAGCCACGATAAGGATTTTGCTGAAGACCGACCCATTCAGTTTCGGTAGAAAAGTGTAATACTAAACACCGCGTACAGGTAAGGAGTAAATATCCAATCCCCAATCCCTACGCCGGAGTGATGTGATGTGATGAGAAGTTTTACCTCCATATGTGTCAGATACGCCACATTCAAAGCTGGTAGTTAATTCGTAGATCGTGCATTAGTTACCAACTTGTGCACGAATCAAAAGGATCCATTAAACCCACCGATACAATGCATCTTCCCCTATGCCTCCGCCGTCAACCAATTAAGGTTTATTTGTAGAAATTCGAGGGTAATTTATTTTTAATTTACATTTATTACTCGTATTAACTGATTGATATCACTGGTAGTAACTCTCTATTTATATCCTGTTCAATTCATTATGCATGGTCCCATTTTGTGTAGAAAGAAATTCAGAACAAACAAAAGAGTGAAGCCAACAACCCGGAAGAAACGCCCAAAGTTCAGTGAGTATTAAGCAATGATATTAAGAAGTGTTACAGGTATGTATTTGCTAATGGTTTTCATGCATTCAATTGTTACATGTCCGCATCCAACACTGCTCATTACACATGTTCAAATGACATTTTAAATTGCAAGAACAATGCCTTCGAAGAAGCCTTCCACCAGGAAATCGCAGAGAGCCCCTAAGATGCAAGAATCAGAGGTAGGAGAAGACTCCTCCCCATCAGTTGCGAGAAAATTAGAATTCTCTCCCAAGCCAGTATCTGTCATTAAGAGAATCACCAAGGATCCCTTTGTCCATCCCCCATCTTTCGAAGACACAGAGGCAAGTATTGGAGCCAAGATGGCATTTCCTCGTTGGGAAAAAGTTTTCAAGAAAATCAAGAAAGAAGAACCCCTTAAATATACCCCACATAGCGATCTTGAAATAAGGAAACTCGGCGACAAGGTCCTCCCCAACATTCACAAAGCTTATCTGCACATGGTGGCAATTTGATCTCCATTCTTTCCTTGCATTGAGCTCTTGAAGTGGATCATTGACCACGTTGACACCCAAAAATGATTGATTAACGATGATAACGACGAATGCGTCGGAGTCTTCCTACCATCAGAGGTTCAAAGTTACTATAAGCTCAAATATTCTTAGCTAAAACTAAGCACTGATTTCGTCCTAAGTTTCTATGCATCACACGATACCAACAAAATCATGTCGTCTTGGTGGAGAGAAAACAAAAAATTCACAAATCGGACTATTGGCTGGTTTCCAATAGCCAATCTTAGGGAACCATACATATATCTCATGTCTCTACTCTGCAGGGTACACGGGGAGAACGATTGCTCCCGATTTTCAGAGGCTTGGATGCCTCTGGCTTTTACAGTCGTCATTTCAGGCACAGGATTCAATTGGGGTGGCATCATCTCCAGGAAGTTGAGCACCTACATAAGACAAGCTCAGGTGCCAAAGGAGGGAGATACCCCCGCCTTCTACATTGCCTTGTATCTACAGGACATCATATGCGCCAGGAACACTTTCACTGGGATGAACTTGAATTGGCACTCTTTGGAGCCCATGGTCCATGTATACTTCAACATCCTATGGGAAAACAAGTACAATAAATCTTATGTTGTTATCTGTGATCATTTTATTGCACACACATACTTCTTGCTCTTCAGGAAAGAATGCCCTAGATTGTCAGATGAAGCAAAGAAGTTTATAACCAAAATTGGCCACTGGTATTTAGATGAACGAGAAACCTACATCAGGGTTTTCGGCGCCACATGGGCACCCCACTTATTACCCATTTATGTTCCCAACTGGCTAGTGTTAGGGGAAATTTGATATCAAACCATCCTGCAAGGATACAATGCAACTTTAGTAAAAGACAAGAAGCGGGCTTTCATACCATATGGGTTTCATATCAGATTCTGCATGGTCAAAGATATCGTGCATGCTAAACAACTCGGGCTAGGTAAATTAGAATTTCGTTTCCAAATTGGTCGATTTCGCAAACACGATCCCAAGGGATTGGTTCTATAGCACGCGTCACAGGTATCATCCTGTTGGTCCTATTCCCATGACCAGTTCGATGATAAAATCTTTACCAAGAATGCCCAATACTGGAATGTGGTGGCGTCCGGGAAAGATGGTCCTCAAGGAACTAGGTTTAGAGCTATGAGCTACGAAGAACATGCAATGTTTCAGGAGTAGGCAGTTCAAGAAATTAGCTGACACCCAGAAGGAGAAGTTGCATATGAATTGGATGAAGGAATAAGTGATCCCAAAGAATACATTGAATCTTGGGGAACTCATCAGGAATCCCCGGTACAAATCAGGGATCTCCTGAAAGATCAAGATGCACAAGAAAGGGGTACATTATTACATCAAAAAAACAGAGCTACTGATGAAATGGATGCGGGATGACCCGTATATTTTCATAGGACCTGTAGTTTTAACTATTGTTCAAAGTGTCCCAATGGAGTCAAACGATCCTGTGTCCACAGTCCCTGACAATGCACATGGGTTAGGAAAACCTGAACCCGCAACATCGTTGATCAATCCTTCGAAAGAAGTGACAACACGACTAGATATAGGCCGGGTCTCGATAGAGACACAAGCGCCCAGTCCCTTGAGCACTCTTATACATATTTACAGTGACGAAGAGAGTCTGAAACCTGCTCATGACAACCCGGTGCGAGTCCAAGAGGAAAAGGGTCCCAAGAAAACCACTTCCCTTGAGCCCGAGGTCCAAGACAAGCAGGTCTTACAAAAGGAAATTGGGTCTGAAGGTGGCCTCGACACAAGAGAGTTCGATAGATAGGAAGCAAAAATAGGACCAAGTGATGAAACTCCACAAAACAAAATTGACAGTTCTACAGCCGACAAACAAGTAAGCAATGATTTTGTACCTAATGCCTCCATTACACCCAATATTCAAGTCCCAGATGAACGACAAGTAGAGGCCGGATCTACAAAACAGAGAAAATAAATTTGAGAGCCCACTCCTAAGAAAATATACACCATGGGTAGCTTGAAAAACAACCTCACATGGGGAGATCAACAGATACCAGAACTGGTAGATGAAGTAGGAAACATCTATGTGATCTCCTATGATCAAAAGAGGAAGGCCATTGTTCAAAGGACCGCGAAAAGGAGAAGGATCAATTTGGATGAATCCATTGTGGTTACCACAGAAGAAAACTTAATTAGCAGTGCAGACACTCTCATGTACAAATTGATCAGTGTATAGAATCCCTCTTGGATGTCACTCAGGATAGAGCTAGGAGAGATGAAAAGGAACTAGCCAACACCCGAGAAGAGATCTAACCTTGCGCAATCTTGTCAAATACTATAAAGGAGCTACAAAGACCACTGTGTATATGAAGGATGAGTTCAACAGAGTTTATAATGAGTTCAAGAAGGAAAGGCACCTGTTAATAGAGAACATAGTCGAGTTCCAGGAGGATACTCTCATGGCACTCACGACATGCAAAGAAATGGAAAGGGTGCATGAAAAGGCATAGAAAAGGGTAGAAAGACTCGAATACATTGAGGTAGTTTAGTAGGGTTAAGAAAAGGAAAATCATGGCATTCGGCTGGTTGGAAAAAGTAGTCTCGACCGCAAGAAGAAATCTGTCGAATACTGGGTGAAGATGACCCGGGACCCACACCGAGAAATCCAATATCAATGGGCTAAGTGCCAGAAACACTAGGGTAAAATTAATAAAGTAATGAAATATGTCAGTCTCGTTGAATTCAGCACCCTCGATGAATTCACTAACCTGAGCGATGTGTTCAAGACACACTCCATACAAGACTTTCTTTGGTCCACAAAGTGCACAAAGGTCACCGATACAAAGCCAGGGCAAGTGCAACAATTCCCAGGAAACCCGATCAGAGCTAGAGCCATGCTGCAACAGCCGAACTCTAGTTTGGTAAAGTACCAAACACATGCAGTGGATATCAGAGGAGTATATGTTGCCCCTATGGAACAACACATGTTCCCATGGGCTCAAACCTGTGAAGATTTGTTTATTAGTTGGTCTAAATATGAAAGAAGTCATCCTTTTCAAGAGACATCTCGGGTGGACTGTTGAAAGAAACTGTTGAATGATCATGCCACGTGGAAATTTTTGTTTGGCCTGAATTATATTTAGCCGTTAATTACAGTTGAATTTTATGCTATAAATAAATGCATTGACCGATTAGTCAAGGGTCGATGGTTGTTGTAAGAACTATTTCTTTTTGGGTTGTTGATAATTATTTTGAGACTGCTATGAATTGAGAAGTCCTTCTGGATCAAAGAAAAGCTATTTTCATCAGATTTGTGTGATTGGAGTTGGACAAGAATTACTTCCTATCCTGTTCCAAGAATGATGTAGTAAATGAGTAAGAGCAATCAATTATGTTGTCAAGTTATCTGGTGCAATTTTTTGATGTTCTTTTCTTTAATGATGAAGATAAATCATTGTGTTGTTATGTGATGAATGTTATGGTAGATGAATTATTTTTCTTTCCATGATCTTGGTTACATATGTGTTTTTCTTTCTGTTAGTTATATTCTCAGGCAATAATTGGATGCTCATTTGGTTAATGTATTTTTACTAGGCCCTTCGGTATAGAATTACTATCTGCATGTTTGAGCATCGGGTTATCCCAAGCTCATCCCCTTCCCAGAAGTTGAAACTCAATCTTGTTGCTTGTCAAGTTGGCTTATGCCGGCTTGCATCTCTCAAACTGGTCCCACTCAAGAGAAAAATATAGAAAAGAACGTTCCTACCTAAAGAGAGAACCTTCACAAGAAAACACAAAGCCCATCGATAAATTGGTTAGATCGTAAGATCTGGAGAACCATTCCATCTCAAACGCTGTAGAGTCTAATTGGGCCTCTGTGGCAGGTTTGGTTCTTGCTGTTGAATCAAGGGATTTAAGACCCATCAAAAAAATTGACGCTATAAGGAGGGCTTGAGAATGAATGGCGGAATATATAACTTATATAACATTTCAAACAACCTACAGATTCGTAACGGTCCACATGCATGGCTAGTCATCCAAAAGACAACCCATGCTTACTAAGTACTCCCAAAACGGGTAACTCACCCAAGTTTGAGGATGAACCTTTTCACCTGAAATACCCTATGCCCTCCCACACGAGGAAGTGAATCAATTCAGGAGAATCACCAGAGCCTACGCCCAACAAATCGACGTGTTGTCCTTAAATCCCATCCTCCCTCAGAGAAAACAACAATGCAGACCGGTGGTCAACACTCCTGACGAAGTTTTCGTACACTCCATCGAAGACTTAATAATTTCACGATCACTGAAATCGAAGAACCTCTTGATCTAATACCCGAGACGCCTGTTGGCTACACCCCCGATCTTGACAACTTTTTAGAAGAATAAGAGTTTGACTCCGATGCTAAAGATATGTAGGGGAACAATGGTCGTGAGGAGGAAAGAGAAGTTCCATTTCAATACAACCAGCCTTGGTTGGCCGGAGATGTCGTGGCCATCCCTGAACGGGTACACAATCTTCCCCGACATTCGGAAAAGCTGCTCCCCAAGTATGACCCTGAAAATTCAGGCTTGGCTGAAGATCATATCAATAAATTCATACTTGCGATTAGACATATGAACGTTCAACATGAATACATAGTATGTAGAATTTTTCCCTACACGTTTGAAAACTCTTCTTCTACGTGGTATTTTAATTTTCCGGTAGGTTCTATAACTAGCTGGACTAAATTGCAAAAGGATTTCTAGACAAATTTGTGGAAGAAACTACTACAGGAGCCCTGATGGCTGAGTTGTTCGTAGCCACCATGACCCCAAAAGACAGGGTCAAAGATTCCAATCAAATATTCACAACCATCTTAAACAAGTTCAATCTGCGGTGAAACCCACTCAAGAATTGCATATTGAGGTTTATGCGAACGCGCTTTCGGCTTCTATTTCCATGTTCGTTAAAAGACCCTCCAAGCAAACCCTCATGGAGAATTTTGAAGAAGCCAAGACGATAGAATTTCAGATGAAAGGATGTAAACAAGGCCAAGCCTCTCTAGTAAGGAAAGAAATCCAACCCCCTCCTAGGAGAGGACTCTTTTTTACTAGACCGTCGGGGAAATTGGCTGAACAAACTCCCGATAAAAGTAATGGATATATAGAAGATCTGCAACGCATGGTCAAGAAACTATCAAATGATATTATAGACATGAAAATAAGTGCAGGGGAAGGAAACCAAGGCCAAAAACCCTATAAGCCTTTCTTTAAAAGAAACTAGCCTTTCAAAGCAATTCAACCTCCCCCAACCAACCTAAACATTGAACTAGGGAATGTTGCGTATGATTCTTTCTGCACCTATCACCAGGAGAACCACTCTGAAAGAGAATGCCCTCAATACATCCACTCCATGAATTTAATGACCAATTTTTTTCTAGATGAGGTCTCGTTGACCGAACAATCATTTCGACCATGAATATTTCTGATCAGGAAGAAGCCGACCCACCATGAGACACAACCATGTTGATCTGGGATCCCAATGTGATCACATCTTCGGGCGATTTGTTTGAGTCTTGAGAAGAACCCACAAAAGTTTCAGTAGTACAGACGCATAGTAAAGGTCAACCCAACTCAAAAAATACTGACGCCGCTTGGGCCCTACAAAGTAAGTTAACACTCGATCGCCCGAAAATACATTTCTCTCCTGGCGAAAAGCCTATAAGAATCCATACCAAGGAATTTTCCAAGCTGGAATACAACATAGTTGAATATTTGAAAAATTTGAAGGATAATATATCAGTTATGGACATATGTAGGATTCCCCAGCAGAAGGACTTTCTATTGCAAGCTCTGATCTCGGTAGAAGACCCGACTACAAGCAAAAGCTAGAAGAAGGATCTACCCTCAACAGATTTGGCAAGCAAGACAACCATAAATACCTACTCAGAAGGTAGGAAGGAGAAGCCTTTTGTACCACCTTTCCTTTTAACGTTCGAAGTTTTTAACAGGAATCTTCCCAATTGCTTGGTAGATTTTGGGGAGTCCTCTAATGTAATGCCCTTGGCCGTTTGTAATAAACTAGGTGTTTTCCCTCTCAAAAGTGATAAGCATTTCATAGAACTGGACATAACCCAAGTCAAAGTTATGGGAGAACTCAAAGATGCAATGTTCAGGATAGCGACACATCCTAATTTCGTGCAAATAATTGACATCATTGTAGTAGATATCCCAGAGGAATATGGACTAATGCTGAGTCGAGACTGGTCCGAGAAACTGAATGGATATTTTAGTATGGACTGGGAACACCTTTGGTTACTAATAAAGGGATACAAGAGCATGATCAGAATCGATAGAGAAATATATCTGAAGCATACGATCACCGACCTAGAAACCCTGAACGAACCTACGATTATCGATTTCCCGGTATTGGAAAATTACTCTTGTGATTCCCACTTCAGGGAATTTTCTCCTCTAATGTCCGTTGTCCCTCTTACCCAAAACTCCAAAATAATCTTTCAAGAAGAACCACTGACACCGATAGAGAATTATCTCTTTTGCCAAAATCCTGTGATTGAGCTTATGGGATGAGAGATCGGTAAGAAAGAAATCAGTATAGAACGAAGAAAGGGAGATTACCTTACACAGATTTGGACCCTCTACTTTGATGGATCTAAATCACAAGAAGGGTCAGGAGCAGGGTGTATCCTTATCAATCCTAAAGGATGATGTTATTTCCTATCCTGCAGGCTAGAATTCAAATGTACCAACAACACTGTCGAGTATGAAGTTCTAGTGCAAGGATTAAAGAAATCCATAGATCTAGGTATCAAGGAATTTAAGGTTTTCGAGGATTCTGAGATCATTGTTAGACAAGTGAGGAATACTGTTCATTGTAATTTGCCTCATGTTAAGAACTACTAGCAGGAGGTGCATAGGCTAATAGAGCGGTTTGACACTTTCAATTTTATCGCAATCCCGAGAGAAAAGAATGTTCTTGCCGACTCCTTGGCCACAATCGCTTCCCAACTATTGCCTTTAGAAGATTATGAAGCCTCCTGATTCACCGTAGAGATTCTCTACAAACCATCGGTGCCGAACAATATTTATAATTGGAAAGTTTTTGATGGTGATGAGCAAATCATAAACTTGTTTACCAACCAAGACAATTTCAAAGACCTAGCCATAGATGATGAAGAGTTTCGAGAGAAAACAACTAAAACTAATCCCCAAACAGGACAAGATGTCGAAAAGTTGAAGGCTCGCACAATCCCAAAGGGGATAGCTAATCTAGAGAGTATGTTTTATCTAAAGGACCATTTTAAAGGAACCAAAAGTGAGAAGAATGGTAGCTCTTGCCCCCTCCATGAAATTGTGAATCTTGGGACTCCAGAGAACCTGAAGAATGTTAATCTCAGAAAAACTATGTCTAAGGAAGAGAGGAAAGCCTACCTGAAATTATTCAGGCAATACCAGGATGTTTTTGCGTGGTCCTATAAGGATTTGAAAAAATACGACACCCGTATTATTCAACACACCATCCTGTTGAAACCGGAAATGAAACCTTTCCAGCAAAAGCTCCAAAAATATCACCCATCCCTGGAACCCCTCATGTATCAGGAATTGAGGAAGCTTCTATATGGAAAATCTTGTCCCAGTACGAAAAAAATTAGGAGAAATCCGACTTTGCGTAGATTTTCGGAACCTCAACAGAGATTCAGAAAAGAACAATTATCCAGTCCCATCGATGGAGAAACTCTTGCAAACTGTTTCGGGCTCAGAGATATTCTCTTTACTAGACTGTTTCTCAGGCTACAACCAAGTGTTGGTTGAGGAACACCGTCTGAAAACCACTTTTCAAACCAAATGGGGAACCTTCACTTATAAACGTATGCCCTTTGGGCTAATAAAAGCAGGAGAAACCTTCCAAAGGGCCATGGATGTGGCCTTTCGAGGACTTATCAATAGTTGCGTGGTAGTATATTTAGACGACATAATAGTGTATTCGAAGAATAGGGAAGAACACATCCAACACTTAACTTAGATTTTTGAAAGGTGCCGAAAATACGGTATATCGCTAAATCCTAGGAAAACCATCTTAGGTGTCGAGGAAGGTAAGATGTTAGATCATATTATATCTTAGGTAGGTATCTGCATAGATCCATAATGAATTAAGGCCATAGCTCAACTCTCACTACCCCATAACAATAAATCCATGCAGTCCTTTTTCGGGCAAATTAACTTTGTGAGGAAATTCACCCCTGATTTCGTCGAAATTATCGAACCCTTACAAAAGATGATTCGCAAGGATGTCGATTTCAAGTGGGATGATGAGAGAAAAGACTCTTTCAACAATATCAAAGCTGCCATATCTCGGGATCTGGTGTTGTGAAGTCTCAATTTTAATAGAGACTTTTCCCTTTATACTTTTGCCTCCGACCAATCACTAGCAGTGGTTTTGACCCAGAAGGATGATGACAACAATGAAGCCCCAGTTTCATTTATGAGTACCAATATTCACAGAGCTGAGCTCAATTATCCTACCATAGACAAACAGGCCTACGTGGTATATAAGGCCATAAAGCATTTCAGGTCTTACACCCTCAAGAATCACAATAAGGTGATTGTGCCACACCCCACGGTCTGCTCCCTGTTTACCCAACAAGAGATGGGGGAAAGAAGAGGGAACTGGATGGAAGTAGTCTAGGAATTTGATCTAGATATAAAACCTGCCAAGCTAGTAAAGGGGCAAGGTTTGTGCAAGCTCGCAGTCGAAGCGCAGGATCAAGCAAATGAAGATCTTGGGTGGGAAACAAAATGACGCTATGGTGCAACAAAGTAGCATGCATCTCCCCAAGACAAGAATCTCGGTACAAGGATTTAGCTTATCTTTTGCATCACTGGGCTTGTCCCGAGAAACTCAACCCTAAGGAAAGGAGAGACGTAAGATTGAAATCTGCGCAGTATCATATTATAAATTCAGTACTCTTCTGGATCAATTATGATGGGGTATTATTGAGATGTCTCGAACGAGAAGATGCTGACAAGGTGCTGATGGAACTCCATGATGGTCCCGTCGAAGGACCACTTTGCAGGGAACACTACTGCCCATAATATTTTGAGAGTCGACTATTACTAGCCCACCTTGTTTAAAGATGCTCATACTCATGCTAGGAACTGTAAGACTTGTCAATTAAATGCTGGGAAGGAGAAAAGGGAAGCAATCCAACTTCAGCCCGTGACTGTCTCCAGGCCTTTTGAGTAGTGGGGGTTGGACATCATAGGATAAATTACTCCTAGTTCTTCAAAAATCCACTGGTACATTCTTACTTCTACCGACTATTTCACCAGATGGGTAGAGGCGATTCCTCTAACTCATGTAAACGAGAAGGTAGTAATCCAATTTATAGAACAACAATTGATCACAAGGTTTGGCATCCCCTCTGTTCTAGTCTTTGATAATGCAACCTAATTTTCTTCTACTGTATTGACTGAGTTTGTTCTGGATAAAGTAATTATAATCAAGTACTCTGCAAATTACTACCCATAGGGAAACGGTGTGGCAGAATTGACTAATAAAAACCTGGTAATGATACTAAAAAACACGGTTATAGATAACCAGAGAAATTGGCATAATCAACTTCATAATTCCCTATGGGCTGATAGGGTCACACCCAAAGAAGCCATAGGAAATTCCCCATACTTCTTAGTCTACGGATAGGAAGCCATCCTCCCAAATGGGCTTTATCTACCATCCCTCCAATTGGCCCAAGATTCCAATGAGGAACCCTCATCGGCCATGCAACAGAGGATCAACACTCTGCTCATGCTGGAAGAACAGAGAAAAAAGGCTAGGTCGAAATTCCTATCTCATCAACAGATAGTGAAATGATGGTATGATAAACATAAGGCTAAAGAAAAGAACTTTGAGGTGGGATACTTAATGTTGAAGTGGGACAAAGCAAACGAACCAAAGGGAAAACATTCTAAGTTTCAAAGCCTATGACTTGGACCTTTCCACGTGGACGAGAAAATTGGGGCAGGAACCTATCGATTGCAGAATCTAAGAGGAGAACCTAATGCCCTCCCAATGAATGGTCAAGCCCTAAAACGATACTTTCATTAATATAATATATATATATATATATATATATATATATATATATATATATATATATATATATATATATATAAAT
>ML879321.1:6829-16889 GCA_009831015.1 Picea engelmannii
CACACATATCCCACATGTAGACGATAATAACAAGAAATGTCCCTAATGCATATTTTTAAAATGTTCACAACTAATCATGCATACAAATAAATAAAGTAAATCAAACTTCAAATAATGCTCATTAAAGAAATAATAATAATTCAACATTCATCCATCTTTAAAATTGAATTATTATAATTTAAACATGGTAGGAACTATGTGAGGAAACAATGAATGGCATATCGAATCCCAAATGTCATCCTCAATTGACTTAGAATCACCCCTCCCTTTAAACCCTTAATTCCATTTCGCATCTCCCATCCCTTCCTTTGTTGAAATATGTTGGAGTTTCAACTATATTGATCTAACTCTATATATAATCCAAATGTGAAAGCATCAAACCTTTCGACCTAACATCTCTAGTAGACAACTAGTATTAGTCATCACACATCTAGGGGAGTGTGGATAGCATGACCCTCCCACAACGTGAGGGGAGTGTGGATATCTATAGACATTACCATTTGGAACCATTAATTTTGTGAAAATTAAGACTCACTCAATTTCATATTCTTCAAAATATATACACCATTAAAACTCACATTACTATTTGCAGAAATAGGCTTCATTAACACATAAATTGTGACAATTAAGAATCACTCAAAATCATCTTCTTCTTAATATATATCCCATGAAAACTCACATTACTATGTTTACAATAGGTTATGATGCACTTACATTTGAAATTATTGTCATGATTTCTCTCAATCAACGTGAATTTCCACCTTATAGGACTATATTTTATCTAGATTTCTAACTCCAACTAAGCCTCATAAATATTACATTTGCTCCACCTCATCTTAATTTATATTAGGAATACGAACAACCCTCATACCCATCCCATGTTGATGTTATTAGTGGGTGTGTGAGGTTATGAAGATTAAACTCTTTGTTTTGGGGATTCTAATGCAGTGCATTATATGTGGTCTTAGTGGATCCAACCATAGGGAACTTTTAAGGAATCTTAAAGAAATGTTCTAATACATTTTTTTTAGTGGATCCAACCATACATAACTTTTAATGAATCTTAAAGAAATGTTATAAGGAATATATATGTGGTATTAGTGTATTCAACCATGTTAAAAGATTATGAACATGATATTGAGTTAATTTTGGGTAGTTATCCACTCAATATTAGACTTTATTACTTTCTATATTCTCAAAAGAGTGGGACAGAGTAATTGAATAAAGACATGTTAGAAGTTGAAATCATGCGTTTCAACAAGAATGTACTCTCTTCTCTAGTGATCTTAGTAAAAAAGAATGATAAGTCTCGAAGGATGGTCCTAGACTATAGGGAATTTATTAAATTGCGCTTAAAGATAAGTTTCTCATTCCTACCATTAATAAATTATTCACTTGTATTTGTAATCCCCTTGCTTTCTATTTTTCTGAATTGATTTCCCTTGGCAAACCCAAATTTTGATTTCAATGACTTCTATGTGTGGGTTTTAATGATTATTATGAAAGATTTTGGTTTTATCTTCTGTCCCTTATCTCTTTAGTCATCAGTCCGTTCCTGAATAGTAGGCCAGGAGCCGAATTGACGGTCATCACCTTGGTGTTTAAAGAACTATAGATTCAAATGACTTGTGTTTTTTTGCATGGATGATGAGTGAAGGATAAGAATTTGCCATGTTGTATATCCTTTACTTATCTTAATTTGAGTTGATTGATTCATGGATGAATGTTTAGTGTTTGCACCTTCTTATGAACAAGTACCTCTCCGTCTTGATTGATTAAAACTTCGATTTCTCTCTACGTTTTTAATTGCTTGAACTTGGGTACATCTCTACATTTTTATTGATAAACTCTGCATTGTGGATAGATATTGAGGAGAGATGTCAACACAGAATTGTCCAAACATTCCTTGCAAACACTCTAGGTTATCCTAAGAAGGAAGAACAAGAACTCCTTCTTCAACCGAGACTCCGAGTGACCAACAACAATCTCATCAAAGGAGATATTCAAATGGGTCTGTGAATAGATCAACTACAGAACATGCTCAAGCAAGTCCTATGGATGTAGCCTTCTTAGATAGGTTGTGCATTGATACTCCTACACTTAAGAATTTAGGGAATACCACAGGACAAGAGAATATTTCTAGTAATTTTCTTTGATTTTGTTTATTTTTGTTGTATTTTTGTGTATTTAAATTTATGTGAAGTTAAATGTTGTAATTACTTTCAAATGCATGTTTAGACAATGCGTTTAGAGAAAGGGACAACAATGAAAGAGAGACTAGTTGTCACGAAGATTCAAATGTCGGTGTAGAGGGTGAAGGTGGATTTAGGAGGCCGTGTTATCAAGAAACAAAAGATTGCACGCCTACATCCACCTATCATTTGGATGTTGGTGATGAACTTACCTGGGAAGGGATTACTGAAGCAATGATGCTTGAACGATGCTTAGGTGTTAAAAGGAGGTTTGAAAATGATTTGGTGGTGTTGGAATTCCCTCACGAGAGTAACAAAGATTGCAAATTGTTTTGCATTCATTGAAAAACTTTATGGATGCATATCATAAGATGGGGCCAACCACTCACAGTTTTTTCTATCTAATGAGGTGACAAAAGTTAGAGGTGATGGGCCCTGATAAATAGGAGACAATAAAAAATGGAGTTTCAAAAGAAGACGTCATTTCGATGTTAAATTTCAAAGAGGGCCCAAAGAGGAAGATGTTGAAGGTGCAATATTTTAAGCACCCTAACATTGCAGGACATCTGTATAACAAATTTTTGGTGGCATATGAGAAATTGTCATGGAACAATGATGTTCCACACTATTTTGAAAGACATTTTTTTGCATAGTTTTTCTTGCACATGCACCCTGATTATACTAGTCTATCGTCTAAATATTATGGGACTGGTAAATGACGGACATATGATCGCAAAGGGGAATATCGAAGTGCGACATTGTCGAGGCCTCCAGAACCTTTATTACTTCTCTCAACAGGGACATTTGTTTCACATTCAGAGTTGCAGGCTACATCAAAGGTTGGAAAAGAGGTCAGGAATGAAATCGAGAAAAATTTGGAAGCGATTTTTTATGGTGTTTTTGTTGGCATGAATCATCAGTGAGCAAAAGCCAATTGCCAGACCAAATTTGTTTATAAAATAGATGCGGAGTTAGATACCATGTCAACAGAAGATGTTTTGGAGTATGAAAAATTTTGCCGGGATGGTTGGAATAAGGTCATTCAAAATGATGACTCGAACCGCAGATTGGTATGTGTTCTAGTTAGGAAATTTTTGACGCATTTTAAGATAGTTTACTTCTAATTTTAGATTTATATATCATTGTATCTATAGAAATAATCGAGTTGTTATTGCCATTAATTGTAGTTTGGAGATATGTTAAATGAATCTCCAGTAAATAGGGGACTTGATTCCACAAGTTTAAATTTGAATTGGTTGAATCATGTATGTGTTTTCTAATAGTTGTTCAATCTCCACTCTTTTGAATAAGAGATCAACAACATTTATAATTTTGTATAATTGTGAACACATTGAATCCTATATTTAGTTCTTAGTTGTGTTGTTCAAAGATCCCTATTCCATCTCCTACTACTTGGGCAGGCTTGTCTCAATTCTCATTGGAAAAGTTTGAAGAGGGTGGGAGTTCACAAGTATCATATAATGTCTTAAAATCATTTAAATTTAATGTGTTATAATTACTTAAATTTAATTTTTCAAATTTTCAAATTTGAAATATGTTATATAGGCTAATGTGGAGAAGATAGTACCTGAGAGTGTGTTTGAGAGAGAGATTGGGATTGAGGAGGAAGCACCCAAATTTGGGAAGGATGTGTCCATTCAGGATGATTTGTAAATGTATGTTTTTTACTTTTATCAATTTTTTTTTAATCAAATTTTTAGTTTAGCCTTTCTTATTCAACGCTTTGATCAATTATTTTGAAATATATAGAACCCCTATACAAGTTTATCGTTGTCTTAAATAGTGTACATTTAAACTTATTTAATGTTATATCATGATGAAGACCTAATTTTGAACTTGAACATTTGAATATTTGAGAACAGACTCTATCCCACATCAGAAAATAGAAAGTTTCTAAATTTTCTTCGATTGCATTCCTTGCTTTCTTGTCCAAGAATGGCGTAGTATGGACATTTGTTTTTTCTACATACAATGAAGTGACTTACTTATTGCCAGGGTATTGTTAAAATCTTAACTAAATTGGTTGTACTAATCACAAAAGCCAACATTCAATTATATTTACAAATAAACTCACACATATTGTCTATGTTAGCTAGCTCACACATAATTTCAAAGAGTATTTCATTATATCTTATATGAATACATCCCATTTAAATGGTTTTTGAAGAATGACTTAATATACATGTGCAGATTTGTGTTTTCTTCATGTACATGTAAGATTATATGAGAATATATATTCCACCACAGAAAGATGAGATAAGTATTTTCCGGAAGAATGGTTTTTAAAATGGAGATTTGTGAATTTTTTTAGATAATAAGTAGTTTTTTGGAAGAATGACTTAATATGAAATTTTTTTAGTGTTTTAGTTTGAAAGGGCATCATGAAATTTGATTATATGACCAATGTAGAAGAAGAAAGAAGTATTTTACTACTGGGGAGATTAGTATTTTGTTGTTGTGTAAATATGATCAAATAACATCACCTGAGATGAGATTTTTTGAAGGATTTGAGACCTTATCCACAAGGATAATTTCCCCTGAAGGATTTAAGACTCCATCCACAAGGAGAGAAGTATTTCATTGGAAGAATGACTTAATATGGAGATTTGTGAATTTTCTTAATGCACAGTTCTATATTTATTTTTAGATTATTATCTAACTCTAACTAACAATTTGTTTTACCGAGAACACAATAACATCACCTGAGATGAGAATTTCACCTGAAGAATTTGAGACCTTATCCACAAGGAGAATTTCACTTGAAGGATTTGGAACTTTATCCACAAGGAGATAAATATTTCATTGGAAGAATGACTTAATATGGAGATTTGTGAACTTTCTTCATACATGGTTCTATTTTATTTTCAGATTATTATCTAACTCTAACTCCCAAATTTTTTTACCAAGAACATAATTTTTCTCTTAATTTTTTTTAAGATTTTAGATAAGATTTACAAATTGTTTAAATCATGTACTCTTAGTTGGAGAGTAACTATCTTAAATCTGTTTAACTATGGTTGGATATGTTATTATTTCTTATTGTTTATTTAATATTTAGTTACAGTATATATGCTAATATATGTTATTTGTTTTTTTTATTATTGTTTTTTATTGTTACAGATGTCTAAATTATATTTAGTGGAAAATATGTTTATAATATATTTTGTGGGAAAGAGTAAGTTGGAGGATGATACTTAACTCTTTTGGTATGTATGTCAATTTTGTTTTAATCACAATTTTTGAATTCTGTATTATTTCACATGTTTGAATTGTAAATTTTTAATTTTTGAATTCTGTTTTTTTTTGCAGGTTTGAATTGCAGGTATGAAGTGATCTATCTTAAAGCGATGGCTTAGAGTCCAGAATTTTGGAGTTAAATGTCTTAGTTTTTGTTATCATCCTAAAATGGATGTGGAACTTATTTATTTTACAGTGTAACTATTCAGATTTTGAGTATCATATATATATATATATATATATATATATATATATATATATATATATATATATATCATAATTTTGGAATTCAAAATAACAATTTATTGTTTCATATTTGATTTCTCAAAGTTGATGGAAAAAAAGTGGCAAAGTTAACTAGTAATTAACTAATGTTTTGTATATTCTCATTTTTACAATGCATTAAATTAAGCATCAAACTCTTAAATACTTTTATGCTATGTACTAATTTAAATATTTCATTTTATGTTCACTATGGACTGTCAAAAATATGATTCTATTGTCAAAAAATGACAAAGTTAACTAGTAATGAATTAATGTTTTGTATATTCTCATTTTTACAATGCATTAAATTAAGCATCAAACTCTTAAATACTTTTTTGCTATGTATTAATTTAAATGTTTCATTTTATGTTCACTGTGAACTATCAAAAATATGATTCTATTGACATATCATCAAATAATTTTGGTAGAATAATTTTAGCAGATTAATTTTATATTAAAAGATTTTTTTTTTCTAGTTACTAATGACTCCATTGGTTACATAGATATACTTAACCAATAAAAAAAACGAAAGGAAAAACTAAAGGAAAGATAGGCATATGAGATCTGCTAAATAAATTGGTTACATATATGCACTTAACTAATAAAAAAACCTAAAGGAAAGATAGGCACATGAGATGTTAAATAAATTGGTTACATAGATGCACTTAATTAATAAAAAAAACTAAAGGAAAGGCAGGTATATAAGATTTGTTAAATAAATGAAAAGAAAAAATTAAAGTGAAATAATACAAGAATGTGTTGTTATTTATCTATTTAAGAATATGCAAAGTCAATAATACAAGAATGTGTTATTGTTTATATATTTAAGAATATGAAAACTCAATAGATGGACCAGAAAAAAATGAACTGCCAAACATACAAGATTGTATCATTGCATATCTATTTAATAATATATGATAGTAGACAACTTGTTAAACCATCCAAAACATATTTGAGAATATATGGTAGTAGAAAACACTTTAAACCATGCAAAACCTATGCTGGTATGAACTGCACTAAAAGGAAGAAATTTTCTTGATCTACCAATTTCCTTTCAGAAAACTTGTGTTTGATTTTGGAAGAAGGTAACCAATGTGAAATTCAAAGGAGGAGGTATGTATTCAAGCATTGTGTTTTAGACATGCCAAGGAACAACACATACCCCTTGTACAACTCAGATAACATGTATGAAAGGGAATTATATTAGAAAAATGATTTACAGGCTATGGTTTAATACTATTCACATAAACCCAGATTTTTTAAGGGTCTTCATTTGACTTTAGGCAATGTTGTATTAATTTCCTTAACTTTGTTAGAGAAGAGTTCTATTAATTACAATTTAATTCACTTGAATTTAGTCAATGTTTTATTAATTTCCTTAACGTTGTTAGAGAAGAGATCTATTAATTACAATTTAATTCTAATGATAAACACTTCTAAATAAGTTTACATGAAAATCAACTTAATTATTAAAATGGAGATTCTATATAATTTCAAACTTTAAATGTAAAGCAACTTAATAATTAGAATGGAGATATTGATATATATATGATATTATTAGTAAAGTGTTATTATAACAAGTGGAAGAGATGTTTAAATTGTTTTTAGTTGTTAAAATATTAATTTAAAAAATGAAAACAAAATACCATTTAAAGAAGTCAATGCTCTCAAATCTAGGATAGAATAGATGTTCAACTATTATTTGATTGGTGCAATAGTAATAAAAATAAAATTCTCAAGATAGAAGAGATATCCAAATTACTTATAGGTAATGTTTACAATAAAATCTTGAGATAGAAGATATGTTCAAATCTTTTTTGGTTTGTGTGATAATGATAAAATAAAATGCTCAAAATAATGTGACAATAAAATAAAACCTTAAAATGGAAGAGATGATCAAATCTTCTTTAATTTTATCATGTAGTCATTAAAAAAATGCTAAATCTAGAAGAGATATTCACCCCAAAGTTCATATATCCTTAATAAAATAAAATCTCAAAATGAAAGAGATGTTTTTAACTTTTATTTAATTTTGAGAACAATAATTAAAAAAAATATTTAAAATAAAAGAGATGTTCAATTCAACTTTAATTTATATAATGCTCGTAAAATAAAATAAAAATCGGAATGAGTTAAAATTTGAAACAAGATATTATTACAATAGAAAATATTAAATATGTTTAACTTTTTTTTTAAATTAATGCAATATTATTAAAATAAAATGGAAAATAATACTATTAAAAAAAGTAAGTGTTCAATGGAAATGGTGTTTAACAATTTTTTAGTTTAAAACAAAATGTTCATACTAGAGGTATACAACTCAATTTTGATTGGTTTAATGTTCATAAAATAATTTTGATTGGTGTAAGGGTTGAAAAACACAAATAAAATATGGTTGAACCATATTTTATCTGGTTTTTTTTAAGAATGATCTGGAGTTTTTTATACATACCATTTTTATAAATATCCTATTTGGAAATATAATTGAAAATAGTCAAAACAAGTCATCAAATTTTGGAAGGTACTTTCAATGAAAAATAAAAAAAATCAGGAATGTACATGTGCCACTTGTTTAAAAACATCGTAATAGTATTCCATCTTCAATTATTTGTTCATGATTGACTTTGGACATTTTCCATTTTCTAATTTTTTTTTGCTTTTATTGAACTTCTATTAACTTTATACGCATTGCACATACCAAATGACTCTATTGACAACTTGTGACATCTGACTGGTGGTCTTGAAAGTAAACATGAGTGTCGTTTTGATGGGTTTCTTGAAAAAAATATCCTTTCAATACAATGGATCCGCTTTCATATATAAAATTGTTATCATCAAAATCTTCTAATAGCCTCATCTTTTGTTCCGTGCATCACATCAAATAATATTTCACGTTTTTAGTTTTGTCTACAGGTGCAGCCATGGAAAAAACATCTCCTTCAAATAATTGGATATATTGGACAACAAATAGTTTGTGTTAGATTATTACACAAGTACATCTACAAGTTTTTTAAAAAAATTTAAACATAAAAATTACCTTCTCTAACAAGATCAAAAACTCTATCTCCATCAACTAACACTATAGTTTCATTTGATTCCATCTCCTCTGATCTTGCAAGTGGAATTTTCCCTTTTACATTAAGTTCGATATGTCTCCAAGATTTAACATATCTTACATTTTCATTTTCGCAAATATCTATGGATTCTGTGTCCTCTATGAAAACTGAACAAAAACAAGACTCATTTCTTCTATCAAATGCAAACACATTTTGAAAACATTTTGTTTCAACTAAATCTATTTTTCGTGTCCCAGGTATTGTACTGGCGTCATATGATATTGATCTATTTACATCTTGGATTCCAACATACCAAAAAAACCTGCACAAGACAAGAACTTGTTAACTTGAAATCTCTCAAGACAATGATTGAAGTTTGAATATAAATTTGAACACGTTCAAATAAAAATACCATGTGTACATGTGTAACATTTATATATAGACACACCTGCACACATCCCTTAACAGAGTATATTCATGGCTTAGCGCCATTTTGCACCACTCAACAACTTGTTCAGTGGATTCAAATCGATCAGCATGAGGGTTCATATGATACTTTCAAAGTGCTCATTTTATACATGCCCCTACACCATCGTGCTCTCCTTTTCCATGACAAGTCTCAAAAAATTTCCAACAATGTGTAATGTTATTTTTTATGAAGATGGTATAACCAATAGAATGATCGTGAATATTTGAACTGACACGCACACCCATATGACCATATCCTATGTCGATCGAATTCAATTTCGCATTTTTTCAATGAATCATAAAATTTATCAAAACAACATGGTACATAATGTGTGTCGTGTTCTCAATCATCACTTATATAAAAGTGATATTCTTTAATAACATGTCAATTTTCGTTGGTGCTTTCTATGTTAACAAGACTCCGTTGAGCATGTCTATATAGAACGTGGACAAATATTGTGTCTTGATCAGAATGATAATATTCACTCTGTATTCCTTTTTGTGCAGCGAATGTGTAATTCTCTGCAAAATCAACTATGGACAAAATTGTCCCTAGTGGAAACACTTCAAGGGATTGTTTGAATTATAGATCTTTCCATCGAGCTCTATGTGAATGCTTGGTGTATTTATAAATTTATTCCTCAAACTTCTTCAAAAAATCTATCACACAGATTTTATCGACCTTCAAGTCAATCCTTTTGGAAATAAAATTTGAAGAATGTGGAGCCGTGTTGTTGATATATTCATATATCTTCCAATTGACTCTTATATTAGAAAATGATTGATCATTCATATCAATATGATACTTTGAATGAAACAAAC
>WSFP011476509.1:0-16889 GCA_009831015.1 Picea engelmannii
TTTTCTGCATTACACATAGATGAGGATCCAGACATTGAGGGAGAACCTGACCATCACCCTGGAGAGTTGTCAAATAAAGTTGCTGACCACCAGATTATCTAGCTGCCAAGTAATCACATACCAAAAGGACTAATCCCACTAGAAAGGTTGTTCGATGGGAATGATGTGGCAGTAAAAGGTAGAGTTTCGGGTGATGAGGCCGACACAGCTGAGTGAAACATAGGCACACCAGAGGAGCCTAAGTTTGTCAAATTTTCAAGGAGTTGGACCGAGGAGCAGAGGGCCGAATATACTGAGTTGCTGAGAGAGTTTGCTGATGTGTTTGCATGGACCTACGAAGACCTCAAGACGTATGACACATCAGTTATTGAGCACAAGATCCCACTAAAAGAAGAGGCTAGGACATTCAAGCAGAAGCTAAGACAGATAAATCCCATGCTGCTACCTATCATGGAGAGGGAAGTGAAGAAGCTGTTGGACGCCCAGATCATTGTCCCCTTGAGATATTCTGACTGGGTGGCCAATTTGGTCCCAGTAAGAAAGAAAGGTGGCAAAATCAGAATCTGTGTTGATTTCAGAAACCTGAACAGGAGCTCAAGGAAAGATAATTATCCCCTGCCCAACATGGAGCACATATTGCAGAAGGTCACCGGTGCTTTCAGAATATCCATGATTGATGGTTTCTCTGGCTACAATCAGATATCAGTCATGCCTGAGGACAGGGAAAAAACAATGTTCACCACTCCTTGGGGTACATTCATGTATGCCAAAATGCCTTTCGGGATGATGAATGCAGGAGCAACATTTCAACGGGCCATGGACATAGCCTTCATCGGGGAGAAGGACCAGTTTGTGGTGATATATCTGGATGACATCACAATCTTCTCTAAGACAGACAAAGAGCATTGCTACCACTTGAAGAAGGTTTTCTTGAAGTGTCGGAGGTTTGGCCTATCCCTGAACCCCAAGAAATCATTGTTTGCTATGAAAGAGGGAAAACTATTAGGCCATATAGTATCATAAGAGGGAGTGAGAATTGATCCTCACGGGGTAGAAGCAATTCAGGCTCTATCACTCCCCAGGTCCAAAAAGGAGGTTCAAGCATTTTTGGGGAGGATCAATTTTCTGAGGAGATTTGTTTCAAATTTTGCTGAGTTGGTGAAACACATCATAGCCATGCTCAGGAAGGGGAATGAAGTAAAATGGACTTCTGAACCCAGAGAGTCTTTTGTCCAAATAAAGAAGGCGTTGACTAAAGCACCTGTGCTTATCAGTCCTGATTATTCCAAAGACTTTCTGATATTTTCTTTTGCTTCCTGTGATACAATAGCAGCAATTCTATTGTAGAAAAATAGTCAAGGGTGAGAACAACCTATTGCCTTCTTTAGTAAGGCACTGAGAGATGCAGATCTCCATTACGAGATCATGGAGAAGCATGCCTATGCCTTGGTGAAATCTCTCAAAGCTTTCAGAGTCTATGTCTTGCATTCAAAAATCACTGCATATGTCCCTTCAACCTCTGTGAAGGACATTCTTATATAGCTAGACATAGATGGGAGGAGAGGTAAATGGATCGCCAAGATCCTAGAATTTGATCTTGAGATTAAGCCCACCAAGTTGATAAAGGGGAAAGGTTTGGCCAAGTTGTTGGCTGAATCCAACTGTAAAGTCTTGGGAATTAACTTCATTAATGAACAAGATAAGCCATCCAACCAACATTCCCAGGGTACCTTATCACTAGCATCATGTCCCTGGTACAAGGATATCTTGTACTTCCTGCAAGAATTAAAGCCCTCATATGGATTGGGAAAAAGTAAGGCCAGAGCCTTAAAGCTCAAAGCGGTCAGATATTGCCTCATTGACCTAACTTTGTATTGGAAAGACCCTCTGGGCATATTACTAAGGTGTCTGGACCAGCAGCAAGCTCAGAAGGTCATGACCGATTTCCATACTGGTCTCTGCGGAGGTCATTATTTCTGGAAGACCACAGCTCACAAGATCCTCCGAGCCAGGTATTACTGGCCCACTTTATTCCCTGATGTCTGCAGAGAAATCAGAGCTTGCATCAAGTGCCAAAAGTTTTTCAGGAAAGAAGCAGCTCAAATCTCTGCCATTAAAGCTGGTAGTAGTCTCAACACCCTTTCAGCAGTGGGGATTGGATTTCATTGGAGAGATTCATCCTCCCTCAAGTGGCCAGCACAGATGGATCCTCACTGCAACTGATTATTTCACCAAGTGGATAGAGGCTGTCCCCACCAGGAGTACTTCTCACAAGGTGATCATCAACCTCTTGGAAGACATCATAACCAGATTTGGTTGCCCAAGCAGGATTGTCACTGACAATGCCTCCCCCTTCAGGTTTGAGCCTCTGGTCAAGTTTTGTGAACAATTCGGGATTTCATTGGTTCACTCTACTCCATATTATCCTCAAGGAAACGGACTGGCAGAGTCCTCCAATAAAAGTTTGATCAAGCTCATTAAGAAGCTACTGGAGGACAATAAAAGGGCCTGGGACTCAAAGCTCAAATTCTCTCTTTGGGCTGATCGAGTGACAACCAAGAAATCCCTGGGTATCTCTCCTTTCCACCTTGTTTATGGAATAGAGGACATTTTCCCCACTCAGCTTGCCTTACCTGTGGAAAATCTCCTCCAGGAATTTGAACGAGAACCGAACCATGTGATCAGAAGGATTCATCATATGGTGGAAGTGCAGTAGATCAGAGATCAGGTCATGAATAAGGCCTATAACCATCAACAGAAGATCAAGCAGGCTTTTGACAGGAAGAGAAAAAAGAAAGAATTCGAGCAGGGTGACCTGGTACTCAAATGGGACGCACCCAGGTAGGACAGGGGCAAGCACAGTAAATTTGATGCCCTCTGGTTCGGGCCTTTCAAGATCCTCGAAGTATTTTCAAACAACACTTACAGTTTGCAGGATCTGGAAGGCAAAGAAGTTTTCAGCAGCCCAGTAAATGGGCATTTCTTAAAAAAATGTTTTCTCTGAGCCACAGTCGGCTCTTTTGTTTTGTTTTGTAAATATTTTTTGTGTTTTTGTTTTTTGGACTAATAAATGACTCCATAGCCCAAAAACAAAGGCAGTGAATCTACAAAAAAGTTCTTAGAACATCACTGGGATGACTCTATCCCCCATGGAGCCAAATGTTAGCGATATTTCTTGTAAGGGGGTTAAAATCCAAAAGAATGGGTGAAAACCCACTTGTCCTAAGTTCGGGGTGCTAATGCGCCCATGATTAAATGAAAACCAAGTCTGGACGACAAGGATCACAGTGCCCGGATCAACGACGCAGATGGGATTCCGGACCCCCCCCGCCTTTCTACCTTTAAGCGGAAGGGGGGGTCTGGAATCCGAGGCGCACCTCTTTGACGATCCAGATCAACGCGCCTAGATCAACGACGCATGAGGTGATTCCAGACCCCCCCCCGCCTTTCTACCTTTAAGCGGAGGGGGGGGGTCCGGAATCGAAGGTGCATCTCTCTGATGGTTGTAGTTCAAGCGCCCGAATCAATGGCGCACAGGCCATCTGGGCACCCTCTGTCATCCGACGATTAACTAATGTTGGCCCCCTTCCTGTCATGTCAGCTGGTGGAACCATCCTCCTTCTTTCCATCTGTTCTCTTCCTGGTCATGCGATGGGGCTTGCATCCTTTTACGCTTTCCTCATCTTCCGACATCTGTCAATCTCCCCTTCTCTAGTTCACATGGTCCCTTTCCCATTTCACCATCCATCCACTGCCTACCATGTGTCCTGCCTTATTCCACGTCCGCCACCCACCGCAAGTGCAACCATTATGTCTTGTATCCCGCTTCTTCCACGTATCGTCTTCTAGCACATGTCTCCCCCCCGCTACTTCTCTTACACCTCATCGCTTCTTTCTTCCCCGTGCAGTTTTGGCCCCATCACTCTGTTGTTGTGCCCTATCTTCCGCGCTAGCTTCCATGCCTATTCTTTAAGCCATTCAGTTATTCCAGGTGGCAGCGCGGGAGGCCCTCCCCGTTGCAGAAGTGCCGAGTTGGTCGGGTCATCCTCGATCCCGATGAAGCAGTTATTGAAGCGGTTGGTGGTGGTTAGACATCACCTCCTCCATAATGGGAAAGCCCGAAAATGAATTAAAGGCATGTTGATTCGTCGATGGAACTGTCAGGAGTTGGATTACGTCTGACATAAGTTGCATGATCTTTCATATGTTGACTGTCAGAAGCCATGCAGATGCAAAGCTTTCAATGTAGCTGTTGTTGTTTTTCTGAGTATATGAAGGCTTTTTCACCATTTTTGTAGCTATCGATGGTAGAGCGAAGCTCTCGACTGTAAAGTTTTAACAACCATTCTAGTTTACTGGTTATGCCTCTGTGTTTGAGATTTCTTGTTTTATAACAAATAGTTCTCCTTTTTCCATCTATGTTTCGTCTTATGCCAGAGTGTCCATTATCGAAAGATTCGCGTGGATTGTTGCAGTTATGTTATGATAAAGGATTTGTTATGACATTATTGTATTCTCTGGTCTTCTATGTTTGAATGTAAGATGATCTTGCGTTCGAATGTTTTCTTCTCCAGTCTGTTACAAACCTAATGTTTATGATAGACCTTCGCACTCTTCTCATGCAAGACTTCCCCCTACTCACCTTTTATTGCAACTCATTGTTTGAAGTTTATCAAGACCTCACTCGTCCATGCATGCCTGGCCTAGTTTCTGAGTTGAGAAGATATCGTTCTGAGTTTTCCTCCATTTGATCACCTCTTACAAACAAATCGTGACATTAAACTGATGGGTTTCAGGCTCTGCTCCTGCAAGCAATCCAGGAGTGACTTCTGACGCTAACAGATTCACAGATGGAACCAGTCGCCACACTTTACACCTAGCATTCGCTTCTTGGCTAATTTATTCGCCATCTAGTCATCTATTGTCCATTGAAGGTGTGTGTCTTGGGGAAACTACTAACAACATTGCAGAGTATAGTGCAATTATCAAGATTTTGCAAGACGTATTTTTAAATGGAATTAATCACTTCCAACTGTTCATGGGTTTGTAATTGGTTGTTTCACAACTGAATGTTGTGTATCAAGTTTAATATCCAGTGCTATTACAGTTTTTCCTTAGGGTACGTCTTCTGGAATGTTCTTTTGAGTTCATTACTTACAAGCATGTTCCTAAGAGAGCTAATGAGTTAGGTTATGCTTATTCTAATTATGTGTTAGATTCACATGTATATCATCAGTAAAATAAAGCACACATAGTCACATGTAAATATACACTTTTGCAAGTAAAATACAAAATGTGTATAACACAAAAAAAATAACATATATATCAAAATGAGATCCATCAAGTACAAAGTTTGGGACCTTCTAGATCCCAAAGTTCATATAAAGTTATACAAGTAAAAAAAATTTATATGAGCACATAATATGTCTAGGCTTGAGGCCGGTGCACTCTATCATAACAAACTATGACGTTTTCCAAATGTTGGAACAATCAGACCAATGGCTTGGGTACTCCTATGACATGTCGTTGCATGCCTACGGGGAGGTCGTCAATGGTATCCATAAGCACATTTCACATGAGGGCCTCAAATTTCTATCCCACGCTATGCAAAGTCCTGGCCGCATTGTTGCTTGGTCTGTCCTCATCTCCGCCTCATCGGCTATGTCACGAAACATTTTCTAGTCTCATGGGTGCTCTGTCTACATAAAATAAAGGTACTTGTTAGTATTTTGGAACTCACAAAAATATATAAATTGTTATATTTTAAAAAAATTAAAAATTAAATAACACAAAAATGAAAGGTTACCTATGTCCCGTAGCTCATCTCCGACAGGGATGATGACATATATGTCGTTGGTGAAGTCAATACCTACAAATGGGTAGTATTTGATGAAGGGAGTTTTTTTCTCCCACTAACCAAAGAATTTGTCATCAAAGGGGTTGGACATTTGTCCACCTCCTAAGTGAGCTATGACCTCATTCGACCAGACCATGGATGGACATAGCCGTATGTGTCCTCATATATGTGTTTGTGGGCTCATCATGGGCACCCGATCAAAGACGAATGTGCATAGCACACTTCCGAAGGAAAATTTCTTTTCCTTCCTAAGCTTGCAATATATCAATTGTTCTTTCATATTGTTAAGCATAGAAGTAATCCAGTCATCCATAGTAGGGCATAAGATTTCAACCCCATAATGCATTTTTGCCCACGATGCCAACTGTAAGGAGTAGGATCCCACGATCCGAACCAAAGTGTATAGAATGAATCAGAGACTCAAGTTGGTTATTTATCTGATTGGCACTTGCGAGCCACTCTTCTCGGTGTTGAAAATGCATTACTTGTTGATAAAGTCATTGATACTCCGGCCTCCTCCCTGATATTGGAAGTTTGGTACTTCCCCTATCCTCGACAAAATGATGATTACGTAAATGTATTCAACCGTAATGGCCAAAGACTATCCAGCAAGCATGAATTCCTTGACATCCAAGTTCCAATAGTCAATTACGAGATTTAGTAATCTTCTATGTGCTCTCATGCCACCAACTTGGAAAAAATTGTACATGTCGCAAGCACTCAGATCTTGCTTGGCCTCATCGTTATCAAACATTGCTTGATCCACCTCTTCGTGTTCACGTTCTTTCTAGAGAATGGATATCCTTTTATTTTCCAAAAAGTTTTTGAGTTATTTTTTTATTTTTCAATTTCCTTTTTGTGCATTTGCACCCTTTCTTTAGAACAATCGTGGATATTCGTGATTGGTGTTTCCATCAGCTGTGGAAACCTATAGGTTTCCTTAAGTAAAGTTGCAGATGCGTAGGTTTGTGTTTTTTAAAGTGACTTTAAGCTTGAATTTTGGAAAAAAATGACAGAATGAATGATTGAAATGCAAGGTAAGGATGAAATACTTACTTATGGAAGGTGGAAAGTAGTGGAATCGCTACAAAATCCACATTTTATCGATTTTATTTCCAAGGGTTTTGGTCACTTTGGTAATTATTTGGGTGAAATAGTAAAAATGGAATGGTAAATGGGTAAAGATACCAAATTTTATTAAAATTTTGAAAACCCACTTCCTAAAGTTTCCTATTTTTTTCCAAAATTTCAATTAATGATCAAATTTTGTAGCATTATCGTCGTTTTTGCAGGTCTTAGGAATTTTCTCATGTACCTCTATCATCTATTGGCTGAGTCTTGTACAATAATCTGGGCAGGTAATGTGTTTATAACGAGCATTTAGGTTAGAGTGCATTTCACTCAAACTGTTGCATTCTCAGTGACCATTGTCATCTAAACCTAGGGTCAACCCCGTCAACGAATGGTGAAACCTTTATCTCTACTTAAAGCATCATTTGAATGATGGTAGATCCTACCTTCCATGGGTGCTCTAGTATAGAATCCTTTTTCATTCTGGTGCTCATGCTACAAGTACAATTCTAGGCTCAGGGGTCCTATTTAGTCTCCCCATCAGTTTGTGTTTGAAATTCATACTTATTAATCTTTCTCATTCTGGCATTTTCCTGTGGTATCCCTATATTATATGCTTCTCCTAAACAACCTTATAGAGTCCATAGTTAAGTTCTCTTCAGAATCCTTAAAATTGAAAAGATTGTTGAGTGTCATTGTTCCTTGAAGACTCAATAAATGGATATGAAGGAATGTCTATCCAACATAACTTACCCCTTTTTTAGATTGGACAAGACTATTTATGAAAAATGAATACTCTAGTATATAGGCTAGAAGAGCTCTCCTAAGTTGTGTTTTATAAATTTTCAGGATCAGGGGACTAAATTTATGAAAAAAGTATAAGGGATTCCATAGTTAAGATTTTTTCAGACTCCTTAAAATTAAAAATATAGCCTAGTGATCTTGTCTCTGTCACACTTGTTAAAAAGGTTCTGAAGATGCATCCTTTTGGTATATGTTTAACCCTTTTCCAGACCAATTGGACTATGCACGAAAAAGGAATACTCTGGACCAATTGTGACTAGAAGAGTTCTCCTTGGAATGATTTTATTGTTTTTCAGGCCCCAAAGACTAAAGTTATGAAAAATACCATTATGGGAATCTTAATTCCCAAAGTTGAGTCATATCTACATCTGTATATTGATTTCTTGTGCGTTTAGGCCTAGTGTTGGTGATCCAAAATTGGATTCCAGGACCAAAATCGGTCCAGGAAGGCCTAAAAATCAAAGTGCTCAGAATGGATTCAAAATGGACGTGTGCGTAGGCTTTCTTGATACAAACCCAACACAACTTGAACGAGATCAAACAAACATCGCATGAGAAATATATCGCAGTCTGTTTGTTTGGCCAAACAGGAAAAACAATGTTAATTGTACAGTCTGTATAGTTCATATAGTGTTGACGTAGAAGCTAACTATATAGGCCATACGATCGTACAAATGATGTGGTAGGGTGAATTAGCACTGATGTGGGCAGGTGCAGAAGTGGATGAGTCAGATTGTGACACATGGCACCACTACAAGGGTGACACGTGGTATGGGATGATGTGGCAGGTACATTTGGCATGGGTCGACGTGGCAGGTTGCTGACTGGGCATGACAGTAGATAGGTGGATGAGTCAACGCTTGACTCTTGGTTGTTGGTGGGAGAATAGAGTGGTGCCACGTGGCCAAGTCTTGGGATGCTACATGGCACCCGTCCATTAGATAACATTATGGAAACTTTTTATGGGTTCTACAGGATTTGAACCCGTGACCTCCGGTCCGGGAGAGTGTTTTGGCAAGGCTGGGCTACGATCCCGCTCGTGTTAGTTCTTGTATACCATAGTCTAAAACATATATTTAAAGTGATATCTATGTCATGTCAGAGCGGTAAAGGGTCGGGGCTAGGCCCCAACCCGTGGTCTTTTGTCTCTACGCATATGACCACACCTTATACCTTTTGGCATGCGATTTGTGAATTGGCGGATATAACCATGGTCCTATTACTCTGCCATATGACCCAGGGCCACTACATTGATACATGGATGAGGATATGTGGTTTTAGCACCCAGTCAATCGGGCTATCCCACCGACCAAATTGTGTAACCATAGGCTTAATAATAGGGATAAAAATAGTTTGGTGTGCATGGAAAGGATAAGGTCATGGCCACATGGACGAAGATCCGAGGACCGAGAGATTATTCCGGAGGGGGCCAACGAACCAACGCCATCTTAGGGCCACATGGAGGTCACCCATATGACCAAGGGAATGCGTGAAGGGGTTTGCACTCTGATTAATTTCCCAAAAGTGGGTTGTATACCTTGTTATATGATTTTTATTGATTTTCTCAGTAGTTTTGAGAGATTTTGGTCTTTTTTGGAGGATCTCGGGCCCTTTTTGAGGCCATATGTTGTGGGGAAGTTGGGAGTTTGTTACCCAATTCAAGCCCAATAAACCATAGATTATTCAAGCCACGGAGGAGGTTTAGAACAGGTAAAAGTTGATGGATTTTTGAGCCAAAGCCATTTTTATGTAGGGAAGCCATTGAGGAGAGCACCTTTACAGGCCATTTATGGGAGATCCGTTCATCCGATTTCAGTGCTGTTAGTTTTATTGGGTTCTTGAGATCTGGTAAAACAAGAACAGATAAGTTTGTAACCTTTTTTGCACTATTATGATGTAATTTTAAATCTTTGAACAGAAATAAGAAATCCTCACCCACTGAGACAAAGTCCCAGAGACGTAGGCGAGATTGTCAAGCTTCGTTATCAACTTCTCTTATTATGGTTTTCTGTTCTTCATTCTTATGTTTAGATATGAAAATTGATTTATGGATGTCTTGTTTCATTTATAATTCTTCCTCTTTCATTAGTTTCCTAAATGTAATTTAACACATGCAAAATAACTTAAGCATTGTCGTTTAAAAGAGATTTTCGGATCAAGTGGTATCATAGCTAGTTGACGGTTGGTTTTTGAGTTTGCATGATCACCAGGGAAAGGATGAATTGTGGTGAAGGTGATCTTGTTGAAGAGAATCCTAAGATTGGATCGAGAAATAGAACTTATCAAAGTCAGAAGATGGCATCGAAAGAGGGAATTTCTCATGATGAGAAAGAGTTTCGAAAGACTTTCTTTGCCATGTCGGATATGATGAAGGTTCTTTATGAGTATTACTTGGAATGAAAGAGACCAAATCTAGGTGAATCTTCAAACGTTAAAAGTAAAGAAGGAGAGGATCCTCCTCAAATTCCTCCTTCACCTCCTTCTTCTCCATCATCTTCTTCTTCTTCAAGTTCAAGTTCTAAATCCATTGCAAGAAAACATGTCCATAAACATAAACATGAAATGACTTTACTTACGATTGATGTAAGATTTGAATCACCCATTTATGATGGTGAAGTCAATGCAGAGAGACTTGATAATTGGGTTAGACAGAAGGAGGTTTATTGCAGTGTGCAACAAATCAAGGATGAGGCAACTCAAATCATGTTGGCATCGCTTATACTTGAAGGCACAACATTCATCTGGTGGAAAAGAAAGTTGCAAAATGGCACACAACAAGTGGGTAATGTATTTCCATCAAGGCAAGTTTTTGTTTCTTCACTTAGAAAGAAATTCTATCCTTTGAGTTATACAGAGAAAGATTTAATTGAATGGAAAGATCTTAAACTAAGAAAGGGACAAACAGTGAAAGAATACACAGATGGTTTTTGTAAAATGGCATTGATGTTAGATATTCCTTTACATACCCAAGAAAATCTTATGAAGTATATAGGAGGTCTACCTACACATATTTGTAACACTATATTTATGTTTGGACCTACTAATCTTGATGAGGTTTCTATTCAAGCAACACAAATTGAGGTAGGGAAAACAATATTTGGTGTATTAGGGGAATCTTCTTCGAGAAAAGAGGACAAAAGGAAGTGGAATGGAAAGAAGGAAAATTCAGTGGCAAGAAAGGAAGCGAATCCCTCTTGCAATAATTTCAGGAAAGAAGGGAATGATGAATACCATTGCTGGAAATTGAATCCCAAGAAGAGACCAAAGTGGTTCAAAGACAGGAAAGGGAGGAAAATAGTTGCAACAACAACACAACCAACAGACTTAGGATCAGATTCGGGTGATGAATCTAAAGTCTCATTGGTTGGTTTGACATGTAAACTTGGTGATGAATTTGATTCTAGAAGTAAATTGTTTCATATAAGGGTCATTATGAGGCATACTAAGGTCGACACATTGATAGATAATGGATCACAATCTAAATTAATTTTAGAGGAATCGGTTAAACAATTGGGATTAAACACTCAGATGCATCATAAGCCTTACTCACTTAAATGGATAAGCAACAATCATAAATTGCATATAACAAAGCAATGCACAATAAAATTTACAATTTCATCTAAGTTTGTGGACAAGGTAACATGTGATGTGGTGCCACTCAATGAATGTGGAATGGTATTAGGAAGTCCTTATTTGTATGATCACAAAACAATCTTCTACTGGGAAAATAATCAATATCACTTAATCAAAGAATGGAAAGAATATGTTGTACATTCTCATCATTTAAAGGAAAATCAATCTCTTCAAACAATGGAACAATTATGAAAGGAATCTCATGTAAGAAATGAAACAATTAAGAAAGGAAGATCATATAACCATGGTCCTATTACTCTTCCATATGACCTGGGGCCACTACATTGATACATGGACACAGATATCTGGTTTTAGCACCCGGTCAGTCGGGCTAGTCCACCGACCAAGGTGTGTAACCAAAGGCTTAAGAATAGGGATAAAACCAGTTTGGTGTGCATGGAAAGGATAATGTCGTGGCCACATGGGCCAAGAGTCGAGGACCAGGAGCTTATTCCGGAGGGGGAAAGGAACCAGCCCCATCCCAGGGCCACATGGAGGGCTCCCATATGACCAAGGGCCCATGTGAAGGGGGTTTATCCCTAATTAATTTCCCAAAAGTGTGTTTTATACCTTGTTATATGATTTTTATTTCTTTTCTTAGCAGTTTTGAGAGAATTTTGTCATTTTTGGAGGATCGTGGGCCCTTTTTGAGGCCAGATCTTGGGGGGAAGTTGGGAGTTTGTTACTCACTTCAAGCCTATATAATAAAAAGGTTCTTGAATCCATGGAGGAGGTTCATAACTGGAAAATTCTGAAGGATTGTTTAGCCAAATCCATTTTTATGCAGGGAAGCCATTGAGGAGAGCACATTTGCGGGCCATTTATGGGAGCTCCGCTCATCCGATTTTAGTTCCATCAGCTTTGTTGGGTTCTTGAGATCTGGTAGAACAAAAATTGATCAGTTTTTAACCTTTTTGGAATTTTTATGATGTACTTTTAAATATTTGAACAAAAATAAGAAAGCCTCACCCACTGAGACAAAGGCCCGGAGACGTAGGAGAGATTGTCGAACTCCTTTATCAACTTCTCTTGTTATGGTTTGTTGTTATTCTTTCTTATGTTTAGATATTTGAATTGATTTATGGCTATCATGTTTCATTTATAGTTCTTCCTCTTTCATCAGTTTCCTAAATGGTAATTTAAAACATGCAAAATAACTTAACCATTGTCATTTAAAATATCTTTTCGGATCAGTTGGCTTCAACATGTTGTTGTTGAACTAATTTACTATGCATTCCTATCAGTTCCCATCCTTGCAATTTATTCCCTTGTGACTTGATACCTTATCCTTGGAGGGAACATCTCCCGAGTCTTCTTATCCTGCACATGCTTCCTTGCATTGAGCATAGATATGTTCCTTGCGCTTTGGAACTAGTTTTCTTTCTCGCGACACTCATTTCCTCCACTGTAAAATAAGTATTATGTTATTCCTTTCATGCTTCTATAACATGGGAAAGACAAAAAAAAAAAAAAAAAAGAATGGGAAAACATCTATCTCTTTTGTTTGCAACAGTCTTGTCTCCCTTGAAGAAAGCAAAACTTGAGTCAATATCTCATTATTTTGGGTTTAGCATGGATTTAGGAGAATTTTTCTCAGTTTGAGTTTTTTCTCCCCTGGTTGGTTATTCTTCCAACTATATGGAGCATTTGTTGATGCCTCCTATGTTGCAAATGTATCCCAGTTTATAGTGATGTTTCCCAAGTCACATAATTTGTTGTTCTTATGTTGAAGGGAAAATTTTCAATCTGTGTTGACCATTATGTAGTTATCCTTTGACCTTGCAGGTCATCCTTCCCAATTCAAGTGTCATCATCAGAAGTATCAATTTCTTTGTCCGATATCTTCCAAATTTTTTGTAGTGTCCCCAAGGCCGAGCCCCATTGCAAATCCTGATATATGAAATGAATTGTAAACATGTTCTATAGGCTGGTGAGCCAAGTTTTGTATAAGCTGGAAGGCTTATGTGTTTGTTAGGCCAGGGAGCCTAAATGTTGAAGGTTGGGAGCCTGTTGATGTACTTGTATGTATGCAAATCGATTAATAAAATATAAACACGGCCAGTGCAGACCGACCACGATGAATGAGTGAAGGGGGACTGAGCGTCCACAGAGTGGGAAAGGAACTAGGGGGTGAAAGGTGGGAAAGGGGCTGAGTGTTAAGCCTTGGGGGGGATTAAACTTGGAAATAATATTTTAATATTATTTCAAAAGCCATGTGCATCATATGTTTTTATCCTAAGTCCTTTTGGAAGGCCACGTGATTTCTCAAGTGGTGGGAGGAACGCGTGCTGGTGAACGCATGCAGTCCCATGGGTGACAAGTGTCAACCCTGACACATGCACTAAAAGGACAGGACAAGCTGTGAGAAGGTTTCTCCTCCTCCAGTCAACCCGACTGCCCTGATCTAGAGCCGTAGGAGCCAGTCTGCAGGAGACCCTCATGTAATTCTGATACAAAAAAGAAAGCCTATGTTTGTCCTGAAGAATCCATGTACACCCCTGTCCAGAACTGTGGAGTCTGTGTCTAGTTCTAGTAAAACCCGGGAGCACATTTCCTGAATAGGAACCTGGTGTTGGACTCAAGTGGAAGAATCCTTGTTGTTCGGGAAAAGCTGAGCTAACCTGTGCGTGGTGTCCCTGTTACAAAAACATGACCATGAGATCATCCTGTGACTGCTAAACCAGTTTAAGAAGTCTTTGTCTATTTTCCCCATGGGTTGTTGTGGCCAGGCAGTACTAGACTGCGTGAGGATTGTTGGCCTGTGAGAGAGTCCTCCAGGTGAGAGAGTGCGCAGAGGAAGGAGAGCTCCTGGAAGGAACCCTGTAGCTTCTACAAAACCCGGAGACTTCCCGTTCGGTCTGTTCCTATAACCCAAGGTAAGGGATACTGGTAGTCGAAGGACTGTCCAGTTGACAGAGAAGGTGCACTCTCCTGGGGTGGAACAGGCATGTGGGGAATGAGGGTCTGTGGGCAGTGAGCGTGGGAGATTCATGGAAGAAAATTCATTCCTGGTGGTTGTGAGTGATTGTTTTCCCTATAACCTCAGCCTGAGTCTGGATTCCTTGCCCTGGGATGGAGCTCAGTCCCAGCTCGAGGGTGACCCACTGTTGAGTTGAGGAGCAGTGCGGTCTACGGCTAGGAGGTTCGTGGAAGGCCTGCATTTGGTTGGTGGATTTCGCCACTGTTTCAAGATAAGTATTTAATTATGTTCTTATCACATTTCCACATGATTGTGTTGTATATATATTATCATGTTTTCCACTGTGTAAATGAATTAATTTGAAGTGCTATTGATTGTTAATTATGGCAATAATTCATATGAATACTCTGTGTAGAATGTGTTTAGTTGTTTAAATGCATGTGGAGTATATACTGGACTGCATGTGTTATGTGAAAAGTGTGTACATATTGTTACATAGTGCGCTAAAATCCTGGGTAAAAAAAAAGGTACACTACAAATTGGTATTAGAGCGAAGGTTTCGACACTGAGCCCAGATGGGCCAGTGGAGCGGTCTTTGGACTGAGAATGCGAGGGGAAATTGAGTCAGGAGGACCAATTTCGGACCCTAGTTTGCTCTGAAGTGTCAAGGGGACACTTGACGAGTTTTTATTAAGCTCAGGAGGTATAGCGGTGCTATGAAACTGCAACCGGTGTGGTCTATGGCCACAGGGAGACAGATCTCTACACCAATGGTGTTAGAACCATTAAATCTCGGCCGAAAAACCTATCATCCGTAGGATCATTCGGGAGATGTTTGAAGGTTAAACCTCTGAGACTAGAGGCGAAATATCCAATGATATCTAGAGCCGTCCGTTGGAGAGAGACACGTGGCGGAGAACGAGCACCCATTGGCACTTTGGTGCATCGGGAAATCGGTGTATCGGAGTTCCTGAGGACAAGAAACTCGGGACATCACAAGTCGCAAAAACCCGGAGAAATCGGGACCGTCCGTCAGATAAGGGACGCATGGAAACCATTGACGCCATCAGGAAAGGTCACGATAAGGAAGCCATCTATCGACGTTTGGTCCATCGGGATATCAAGAATCCTGTGGACGTGGGGTTTATGCACTTTGGAATCACGAAACGTGAAACCTCGATGAGTGGGGGACAACTGTCATCACATCAGAGCTGAGGACAGTGCCATAGTGGAGACCAGCTGTTCCCACGACAGAGAAAGTCATAATTTGAGGAGTCAGGAATTCTGTAGGCGTATGCATCTTGGCATCGCAAACCCCGAAACCCCGAGGGGTAAGGTTGTGGTCATAGGGTGATGGTCGCATTGGCCGGAAGCTATAGCCAAGAGGGCTAGCTGAAGATAAGGCACGTCGAGAATCAAAGAATCGCGAGTCTTGGGGACGATTGTATTTTGACATCGAAAACCCCGAAACTACGATGTAGAGGTTTGACTGAGGTCATATGGTAGCAGTCACATGGACCAAGGCCTAGCCAGGAGGGGTAGCGCACAAAGGGTGTTACAAATTGGTATCAGAAACTCAAAACTACGAAACCCCGAAACTTAAAGTCCCGAAAGTCCCGAAATATTGGAAATTGAAGTCTCGAACACCCAAAAAACATAGAGTTGAACTGAGCTCATACAATTCGTGAAATTGAAACACTTTATTAAACATCTATGGTTATGAAATATGACAAATTGTCAAGAAAAGAAGGCTCGACAAATTCGATTCGTCTGCATATTAGATTGTAGAAGATTGACGAGTGCTGGAACTGTTCGGTTTGTCTGCGTATTAGATTGCAGAAGACTGATGAGTGCCAGAACTGTTCGGAAATTGCCTCAAGCGCAAAGAAACCAGAGAGATACATAATACTTCCAGTTCAAGAGACCTGTTTAAAAAGAAATGTCTTTCGGACTTGTTCGTATTAGTTATAAATGTTGTGGATTGTTCATGAAGTTTAATGGCCTGACAAATTTTGAATTCAATTACACAGTGCGTGTGCAAAGTTCAACGAAGGCCAAAACTCCAGTTAATCAACGCCAAGTATGGAGTGGGGAAGAGTGCAAATTACCCCTAAAATGGAAGATGAATGGGAAGGAAAGGATGTTAACCTAGGAGTCGAAGGATCGAACTCTAATGGGCATCGAAAGGAGATGGACAAGGAAGGACACATAATGAAAATCCTTGAAGGATTGGAAAGAGAGGCCAAGGAGCGGTGAGCTGATATCCAAAAGCTCATGAAAGTCAGGGATCGACAAGGGGAATTAAACTTAAAATTCTTGAAGAGCCTGGAAAGAATAGAGAAGAAACTTGAGAAGAGAAGAGACTTAGGTACGACAGTGAGTCGCAGAAATCATGGGAGAAGAAGTAGATCGAGGAGTGGTAGCTGACATCACAGTCGCTCCCAAAAACATTCGAACAGGGAGACACACAGTAGTTTGAGCCCGTCCCCTACCAGAAAACATAAAAAATCTGGAAGGGAGGAATTGAAAGGAGAGATGAATAAAATTAAACCTCCAACATTCGATGGAGAACATAAGAAGGAGGAAGATGCCGAGACATGGTTG
>ML879322.1:2835-16889 GCA_009831015.1 Picea engelmannii
TCATTGTCGTACAACCACGTGTCGTTCCACGTCAACGTCTGTATTGCCAAGTCACCTGCCTAGTCAACTACCAGTCATCATCCGTACTACCCAGTCACCTTGCCACGTCAACATCCGTACATCCACCTGTCATCCATATTGCCACTTGTTAGCCTATCATTGGGCCACGTCACGTATGGACTGCCACGTGTCACGTTCATACAATGCCACGTGTCATTTCTGTACTAGTCCAACTCAGCTCGAAAATGCCAAAATCGAGTGACACATGTCACCTCCTCCTACTGCCACATGTCCCTGTTGATGTTAGCAATACGGCCTGTTGACTTTGACCAATTTGAATTTTTGTTTGTTTGGGAAATCGATCAGAACACGATAACTTTCGCATACAGTGTCCATTTGCGGAAAAAAAATATATGGCCGGAATCAGCGCAACAAGCCCGTTGCAATGGTGTTGGTTTTGTTCGATTCCGAGAACTTCCAAAAGGGTATTAACCAATCATTAAGTGCGGTATAGGCCACCCCACTTGTCCTTTGTCTTTAAACTCTATCATGTTCACCTGTCCCATCATAATCAATTGCAAAACAACCATGACAACTGACAGCATATTGTTAGCCACTTGTACTCTTTCACATCTTACTGAAGCCACTACCATCCATGTTGAAAACATTAGCAGGGATAACATCATAAATATGACTGCAAATGAACTAATATGTTTGATGTGCTTGCACGACATTATCTTATCTTGAAGCAAAGTATGATTGAACTTCCATTCTACAACCATCTCATGTTCATGCTTAAGATCAATTGTTTTACTTGGAAAAATTATAGGTGTGTTGCTTGCATAAGCTGCCTTCCTTAATTGTTCCATTGTTTGAAGAGATTGATTTGCTTTTATGTGATGAACATGTACAACATATTCATTCCCTTCTTTAGTTAGGTGATATTGATTATGTTCTATGTAGAAGATTGCTTTGTGATCATACAAACAAGGGTTTCCTAAGACCATTCCACATTCATTGAGTGACACCACATCACATGTTATCTCATCCACAAACTTTGATGAAATTGCAAACTTTAAAGTGCATTGCTTTGTTATGTGCAATTTATGATTGTTGTTTATCCATTTAAGTGAGTAAGGTTTATGATGTAGCTTAGTTGTCAATTCCAATTGTTTAACCACTTCCTCTGAAATCAAGTTAGATTGAGATCCACTATCTATCAATGTATCGATCTTAGTATGTTTCATTATCACCCTTATGTGAAACAACTTACTTCTAGAATCATATCCCAAGTCTATTGGTCGTGTTGTTGTTGCAACTGTTTGCCTCCCTTTCCTCTCTTTGAACCACTTTGGTCTCTTCTCTAGGTGCAATTGCCAACAATGGTCATCATTTTTCCCTTCTTTCTTGAAATGCTTGCAAGAGAGCTTCCCTTCCTTCATTGTCGTTGAATTTGCTTTCTTTCCATTCCCCTTTTGTTTGTCTTCTTTCCTTGAAGACGATTCCCCTGATACACCAACTCTTGTTTTCCTTGCTTCAATGTATGTTGCTTGAACATAAACCTCATCAAGATTAGTAGGTCCAAACATAAATATAGTGTTATGAATATGTGTAGGCAAACCTCCTATATACTTCATAAGATTTTCTTGGGTATGTAACGAAATATTTAACATTAATGCCATCTTGCGAAATTCATTTGTGTATTATTGCATTGTTTGCCATTTTTTTAGTTTAAGACCTTACCATTCAATTAAAGCCTTCTCCTTATAACCCAAAGGATAAAATTGATTTCTAAGTGTAAAAACAAAATCTTGACATGATGGAAATACATTACCAACTTGTTGCGTACCATTTTGCAACTTGCTTTGCCACCATATGAGTGTTGTGCCTACAAGACGAAGCAATGCCAACTTGATTTGAGTTGCCTCATCTTTGATTTGTTGCACACTGTAATAAACTTCCATCTGTCTGACCGAGTTATCAAGTCTCTCAGCATTGACTTCACCATCATAAATGGGCAATTCAAATTTCACATAAAGCTTAAGTAAAGACATATCATGTTTATGTTTATGGGAATGTTTTCTTGTGGTGGATTTTGAACTTGTACTTGAAGAAGAAGAAGATTATGGAGAAGAAGTAGGTGAAGGAGGAGGTTTAGGAGGATCCTCTACTTATTCACTTTTGTCTTGTTTGGAATATTCCCCTTGGAAAGGCCTCTTCTCTTCCAAGTAATCCTCATATAAGACCTTTACCATCTCACACATGGTGAATAAAGTATTTTGCAACTCTATCTCGTTCTGAGACATTCCTTCTTTCGATGCCATCTCCTCACTTTGAGAAGTCCTATTTCTTGATCCAATCTCAGGATCTCCTTCTACAAGCTCACCTTCATCATGACTCAGCTTTTTAGTGGTAATCATGCAAACTCAAACAACCAACTGTCAACCTGCTCTGATACCACTTGATCCAAAAATGATCTTTAAAGACTTGGTTAAGTTTTAAGCATGTGTTCAATTACCAATTAGGAATTAAAGAAAGAAGAATAACTTAATGATATATTATAGCAGACATCATAAAGAAATGCAAATCAGAATATAAGCACAAAGAACAGAAAACCATAACAGAAAGGTTGTTAACGGAGTTCGACAAGATTGCCTACGTCTTCGGGCCTTTATCTCAGTGGGTGAGGCTTTCTTATTTATCTTCAATGCTTAAAAAGTACATCAAAAAAGTATGAAAATGATTACAAATTGGTCTGGTTTTTTTTTTCTCGACCTCAAGAATCCAACACAACTGACGGCACTAAAAAAGGTTGAGCGTAGCTCCCGGAATTGGCCTCCAAAGTTCGCTTCCTTAAACACTTCCTTGTATAAAAATGGCTTCAAGATTCACAAACTCATCGTCATTCTGCCAATATGAACCCCCTGGTCTGTCAAAAACCTCTGATTTATATAGGATTTGAGTTGGTGATCCTATCCCAACTTTCGTCCAGTATATGGCCTCAAATCAGGCTACGAATCCTTAGTTTTGGGCAAAATCTTCCAAAATCAGCATAAAAAACCCCAAAAAACATAATATATAGTTTAAAAACCCAATATTGGAAAAATTTGGTGTGCAACCCCCTTTTCCTAGGCTCCTGGCCATATGGGAAGAACCATATGTTCTCGAGTTGGGCGTGCCCTAGGTCTTTGTTGTGTTGGGTTGCGCTCTTATTCCTCTGGTCTAGTCCTCCTTTCTAGGTCATATGGCAAACATATGTTCGGGCCTAAGCTTCCCCGCACCCTAAACCTCTGTTCCATGGCCCCTAGTTGGTCGGGATAGCCCCCACCGATCGGGGCTTATTCCTAAACTTACGCCCATAACTGCTTTAAATATATTCTCCTCCATATGTTTAAACAAGGAACATAGTAGCCCATGTGGCTAGCGCATTTGGTGTAGTCCATTGCCCATGTAGAGGTCGGGGGTTCGAGCCCGACGAAGTCAAAATCAAATTTTTGGCCTAGCCAACATTGGCAAAATTCAGGGTGTAATGTGGCGCCCTCTGATTGGGACACGTGTCACCCTGTGATTGGCCCATACAGTAAAGTCAACACATAGTCAGCAACTCAGTCAGCTGCCACGTTACTGTCATACAACCACGTGCCATGCCACATCAGTGTCTGTATTACCAAGTCACCTGCCACTTCATCATCCGTATTGCCCAATCATCCTGCCACGTCAGCATCCGTACAGCCACATGTCGTCTGTACTACCATGTGTCAGCCTATCATTGGGCCACGTCATGTACGGACTACCACGTGTTACGTCCGTATAGTGCCACATGTCATTTCCGTACTAGTCCAACTCAGCCCAAAAATGTCAAAATCGAGTGACACATGTCACCTCCTCTTATTTCCAAGTGTCCTTGATGACATCGTCATGGTGTCATGTTGACGTCACCTATCGTATTGCCGATGTCAGCAGTACGGCATGTTGACTTTGACCAGTTTGACTTTTTGCATGTTTGGGAAATCGATCAGAACATGATAAGTTTCACATACGGTGTCCATTTGCGGAAACAATTATATGGTTGGAATCAACGCGGAGAGCCCGACGCAATGGCGTTAGTTTCGTCCAATTCTGAGAACTTTTATTTTTAGGCCTTCCTGGATCCATTTTGGATCATGCCTCCCCACTAAGACTTTTTTGTCCTCCAAAATGGTATTAACCAGTCATCAAGTGCGGGATAGGCCACCCCACTTGTCCTTTGTCTTTAAAATCTGTCATGTGCACCTGTATAATCATAATCAATTGCAAAACAACCATGAAAACTGATAGCATATTGTTAGCCACTTTTACTCTTTCACATCTTACTGAAGCCACTACCATCCATGTTGAAAACATTAGCAGTGTTAACCTCATAAATATGACTACAAATGAACTAATATGTTTGATGTGCTTGCATGACATTAGCTTATCTTGAAGCAAAGTATGATTGAACTTCCATATACAACCATATCATGTTCATGCTTAAGATCAATTGCTTTACTTGGCACAATTATAGGTGTGTTGCTTGCATAAGTTGCCTTCCTTAATTGTTCCATTGTTTGACGAGATTGATTTGCTTTTATGTGATAAGCAGTTGGCTAACAGGTCAAGGAATTGGTTGGAAAGGTTACTCTCCTCCATTACATTGGCAACAATAGAAATCCCCTCTTCCCACTAAGCTCAAGGTCTCGACGAGCTTACCAACCACCTTCCTAGTTGGATTTCCTCTATATAAGGGAGTCCCTTCTCTATTACTCGGTCCCTTGGCACCCTCCCCTTACCATTGTTGGTTTCCTTCTAGAAAGCACCAACTATGGCCCTCTCCCCTCCAGTCTGGATATGGGCATTCTCTGTTCCAGGGTGACCATTCATGGCTTGGGCAAGCTTCCCATTTTCCTCATGAGAAATTACCATATCCTTTGTTGCTCAAGTTTGTGCACATGACTTCTATATGTTCACTCACATTACCATACCATTTTTTTTTTACTATGTCTATGTATCTGTCTCTCTGTGGGTGTCCATTTATGTATGTGCCCTTTTCCTCCTCATTCATTTTCCTCAATTGGAGCATTCTACTTGTTCCTTGGTATCCCCACTCCCTTCTGTCAGAAGAAAATATCTGGGTCAAGCTCTTGAATCGAAGGGGAAAATCTGGGTACTTTTGAATGACAGTTGCAACCGACCCTTCACTCTTCTGAGTCCAGGTTCTAAAGGAAGTCATAACTGCTCCAAATACCCAATCTGATGTCATTAACAGGTTTTTTGTAGACAAGGTGGATAAGGTACTTCATATAGGCTATTCACTCGAAGTCTTGCAAGTGTAGGCTAGGTTTTTGGGCAAGCTTCTTATTTTCTTCGTATAAACTTCCCAATTTCCCCCTCACCATCTCCCACACATGGTATCATGGCCAGTATTCCAAGGCTCCCCTCTCAATCAATAGTTTGGTGTTTTTATTAACATAAAACACAATTATAGTCTTCATCAATTACAATGCATGAAGTCTTAAGCATAATTACATACTTGGGGGAAAACGGGGTGGTACATTTCCCTCCCCCTTCAGGAAACAACATCCTTGGTGTTTTTAACACCATATATACAAATTTATATAGAAAACAAAAATGGGTATTCCATCGTCATGGCATCCTCTAGTTTCCATGTGGCCTCATCTGCTCCAAAGTGTTTCCATTGCACCTTCATCTGCACGATGGCTTCGTTCTAGAGCAATGCCTCTTTCCTATCTAGGGTGCATTGAGGCTCGGGATGGAATTCTCACCCTAGTTCCACCTGTATCATAGTCCAATCAATAATGTGATTAGAATTGKTGTAACAGATATCAAAATTGATTGTGYTGCCCAAGTGTCACAGGTGATATCTCGCGCATTTTCATGTGTTTTGAATTTACTAATTTYCCGACAKCTTGTGGAAGAAGATTTTCCGCTTTATGCAATTTAATTTCATCTGCTAGTCACTACCATTTTGTTTATTAGTCAAGAAKGCATTCRTCGTGCCTGCCTGCGCAGTGGTGTAAGGGGTTGCATGCTTTCTAGAAYTTTTGGCCAAGCCCCTATACATTCTTGCTCAAAATTTGCTTCTTCTRGGACTACGTKTCAAGACAGAGGCAATAGCAACMTTTGTTCGGTGTACAACTACCTACATTATGATTGTAAATGGAATAGGAAAGGAAGAGACAGCTCTGTTATTTTGACAAACAAAYTGGCATCTTCTACTACATATTYTGGCACAGTTAGTGGGATGCAACAGTYAGACCAGGACTGTATGAGTGGGATGCTTAATGACTGGCMAGAGAATYTGGCTATAATTACTGCGAACAGGACAAAAGGTGATGAGYGTGTGATTGTGCATCTTTGGGATTGTCTATGGAAGGAAAGAGGCAAGGTGCTGCTGCACACACATGTTATTTGGTYGCGGAAGCAAATTTTGAGTACTTTTCAGATACTGCTAGGTTGTGTCTAMTTGGTGCAGACCATTTAAAGTACCCATGAACTTATGCTAGTCYAGAGGCTACYAGAGAACAATTTGCTTGTAAAAAGATGCCCATCACCATGAATGCATATAATGAGATTTCTATGCTCGAAAGCCACATATTSGGCGGACACCCAGGAATCTTAAGGATGGAAGCCTACTACTGCCCGGAGATAGATCGTTAAAAAATCTCTACATTATTTCAKAGCTCTRTAATGGAAGGGATCTCCAGCATTTACGCAATGAGCATGGCCATGGTATTATTTCTCAGAGACAAATCGCCAGAGTAATCCAATATCTTRCCCAATCCCTTAAATTCTGCCACTGGCRGAATATAATTCACAGAGACGTAAAACCATCCAGTGCTTTCATAACAAACAGTGGAAACTCCTCATCATGGGCTTTTGAACTTGGAAAAGTGTGAAAACATTTGTCAAAGCTTCCGGAAGGTTTTGGAAAACTGAGTTATCTACAAAATTATATTTGAATTCATGTGCTAAGTTGAAAGAACTGTCCGAGGATGTTTTATTTTTCATCGCTAGAAAAATTGAACCTGAGCAATTGCGAAAAACCTAGAGGGCGAATGGATGGATACGATTGTCAAGACCAGGTCATTGAAATCGGTGGACATCACCAAAAGCTGGAACTTGACCGAGCGATGGATAGAAATCAGATTGGAAGCGAGCGAATGGCATATGATTGTGAAATTCCATCAGGCTGATGTTGATGCTGAGGAAGAGATGATGAGAAAGGCAGCATCTATGTTTTTTAGTGACGAATGTCTCTTGTTAGATGCTTCCGGTTGCGAAATTAGGCCATCCACTTTAGCTCCTAACAACACGTTGGTTGTTGTTGTTGATCGCCATATTTCAAAGGATTTATGGTCTTGAATTGCTAAGAACATTGTTGGTGACCGATGGTAGAGATTTTCTTTTACATAAACATACAGAACAGGTGAAAATTGATGCTTGGAGAGGATTAAAATTGGTTCTGTTGTTAATCTCAAGGATCGAAATTGATGAAATGGAGATTTTGATTTTGAAAGAAATCTATACCAAAATGCGCAACAATCAGTATGAGTTCGAGGTGGTTTGGATGCTCATTGCAAATGATGCTACATGGGGTTCATATGTGAGAGTCGCCTCATCTATGTCATGGTTAACAGTTGATGATCTCTGGTCAATGGAACCAGGGGTATTAGAATTGGTTGAACAAGATTGGAACTTCGACCATGACAGCTCGCGTATACCAGTGGCGGTTGACGAGAAAGGAAGGATTAGCAACAAAGATGCAACAAAGAAGTATTGTCAACAGCAGCGGTTGGTGAGAGCGGAAACCCTAGAATGTCAGAGGTTCTAGTCGCAGCATCCTCCCATTTAATCTGAAACCTCAATCGCTCGCGGCGCTTGAACCAACCGTTAATTTGATTGGTAATCATTATCAATGTCTCCCCGCGTAGCATGTTGTGAACTTGAGCGTTGGCATGGATTTCACGTGTCGATCATCCAACTGAGCCTAGAAACGCTTCTCGTCGACTGCAAAGGTAGCAGAAAGGGCGTCGTTTCTGCAAGCAGAGTTGTCAAACTGGACCTGGCAATATCGCGGCCAGCCGGGCTGGCAAGGTGTGAGGAGAATCCATGATGGTAGCAATACGATGTTTCTCAGACGGCAAGAATCGGCTTCTTGTAGGAATGAGAGTCATCGGGTACTTGAAAGGAATCGGGCTGTGAATCGACCATCTTCCAGCCATTAGCTTCCGGCATAGTGTACACCTGAATTTGCCCCGACTTATTCATAACGAAACACCCAGGATCGTTCACGACATAATAAGTGAAATACTTGTACAAACCGTTACTGAAAAAGTTGAAGTTGGAGTTCAAATTGATGTTGTCTCCGTAGTCGTTGATCTTTGAAGACATGGGCCCAACAAGTTTGCTAAACATTTTATCGTGCTAAATACCACTTTCCCAGTACGTGTTCTCATTCTTCCACAACAACATGAGCTGGTTGTCTCCGTTTGGATCCATTTGAAAGCTGAATGACCCTGGGCTTGGATCCCAGTTGTTCTTCCACGATGTCAACCTCTGACTTATACTAAGTTGCATCCCTGGCAACCACGTATTTCCTGGATGGTCGAAGCTCTGCCAAATTCTTTCAGAGCTATTCTCTGCACTCAGCATGACCAAGTTACCAGAATCCATTATCACAGCCGAAGAAGGTTTCTTCTTATTTCCCGTGGAGGACCCGACAGTGGGTCCGCCATAAGACAGAATAAGACTCCCATCCTCTGTGAGATTGAAAACGTCGGACGCGTCCCGCAGGGGCTGCTCCATGTTGGCCACCCAGGCCATGGTCTGCTCAGAGTCAGAGTCTGTGGCATACCAAATACCCACATACCAATTGGTAACGTCGTGGTTGGTGAGATTGAAGAATCCCAACTCGAAGTTATCGCTCTTAGAAATCTTGTTCTCGCTATTCATGAGAGAGGCGCCTAACACTATGCTATCTGAAGCTGCATTCGCTGCTTCGCGAGGTTTTATCTAGAGAATCAGCACAAGGAGGCCGAAGAAGCGAAGCAGACGTAAGAGTTGGTCTCTCATGCTATTTTCACTCGCCATTCCGAAATCTATTTCCACAGTAGATGACAGGCACACACAAGAGTCCAGGGAGCAAGCTCCTGGTATGGTGTTCATGAACTAAAAGTTCATCCGGGTCGGGCCTGGCCTTCGAAATTTGAATGGTACCTCTTCAACATTGGAAGGGTCAATACGTCATGTCTGGACTGAAGACGGAGTGACTGACTGGGAGGTGTAAGTTGAACAGACTCCGCAAATTGACTCAAATCACCTCCATACAATACTTCTAACTGAAACCACTGGTTTATTGTCGTGTATACATTTACGGTGTCAAAGTGCAGTTATTGTTTTGTTTGGTTTTCATCGTTCTCGTGAATAAATTTGAAAAATACTCTCCTCCAAAGGATTCAAATTCTATGGATGTTGACGGAGGTTTTGAGTCTCGCGATTTCTGGGATTCAAAGAGACAGCAGAAGCCGAGACTGCAAGTCTGGCAGTTTAAACTGTAAAATGATACCGGCATTAGAACCTGTCCACTTGTCGAAGCCATTGGTAGCCATTCGAGTAGCCTGCAGAGCATACGACAGAACACTTGGCAGTCGAAATTTTCCATGAAGACGAACCGTTTCAGATTCCTAGAACGCCGAGAGTTTCATTTTTTCTTTTTAAAAGAATGATGTATGGAGAGACAAAGAAGGGGGCGCATGGGCACATCACTGGGGGAAAACCTATGTCAAGAGGGTTCATTGTACTTTCTGAGTTATTTTGTAAACCAGATTGGAGTAATAAAGATGATTTTCTTATTTGCAACTATGAGATTCATCACGGTCGATTTCTCTCAGCATGTTCTTCTTCTTTTCAGTTGTGTTAAATCTGTTCGGATTTCATTTTATATGTTCCTTACTCATAGTTGATATTGTCTTGACCATATCTTTATGTCTTCCTAAATCCATCACGATTGCATTACATTTTGTTTTCTTATAACCTATGTGCTTCGTTATACTTTAGTACGACCACTACTATAACGAAAGGATTTGGGTTTTCTGTAATTGTTTATTGCCTTTCCTCTGCACCAGCTATCAGCTGTGTAAGACCAATCTGCATTTTCAGAATTCTGCATATATCCTTTTCTACGTCGGCCTTTCCTTTTTCTTTCTGCTACCGCATCATGATTTATCAAAGTGTTGAAAGATAGACTTACTTTGCCTCACTTTCCGCAAGTTATTTGATCTCTGTTATTGTCTCTTTTTCTCAGTTTTCATTTGACTCCATGCCCAATGGACCATTTCCCTAGTTTAACCCCCGAACTCCAAAAATGCAAGACCATCATTTACCCATAAATCTGCCCACCTTTTTCACGCTATTTAAATTCCTATTGTGACATTTTTTGAGAGATCCCTCTTAGGTTGGAAGAGGGCAGCTTCTAATCCAAAGTGGTTCGAGGTTGCCTCAGAATTGATTTGTTGCAACCCATTTCAGTTCTGAGTGTCAACATTTTTGGCGTCGTTGCCGGGGATTTTCGAAGTTGATATCTATCCCTGGGAGAACGACATTGTTACAGTCCTATGGCCTGGTTGAGTAGTCGGTCATAGGCAAATATTGGTTGCACATGCTCTGGCGACTCCATTAAAAGTTTCTGATGGTGATTTCACTGGCAGAAGAACTCAGAATTACAGCTTTCGCGTAAGGTCGCCCAATGGATGAAGGCACCTGGTCTACTGTTCTTGGCACTTTATGAGAAAGTACCATCCCTAGTTGGAGCCGATGTTGTAACAGATATCAAAATCGATTGTGCTGCCCAAGTGTCACAGGTGATATCTCACGCATTTTCATGTGTTTTGAATTTACTGATTGCCCAACAGCTTGCGGAAGAAGATTTTGCGCTTTATGCAATTTAATTTCATCTGCTAGTCACTACCATTTTGTTTATTAGTCGAGAAGGCATTCGTCGTGCCTGCCTGCACAGTGATGTAAGGGGCTGCATGCTTTCTAGAACTTTTGGCCAAGCCCCTATACATTCTTGCTCAAAATTTGCTTCTTCTGGGACTACGTGTCAAGACAGAGGCAATAGCAACCTTTGTTCGGTGTACAACTACCTACATTATGATTGTAAATGGAATAGGAAAGGAAGAGACAGCTCTGTTATTTTGACAAACAAACTGGCATCTTCTACTACATATTCTGGCACAGTTAGTGGGATGTAACAGTCAGACCAGGACTATATGAGTGGGATGCTTAATGACTGGCCAGAGAATCTGGCTATAATTACTGCGAACATGACAAAAGGTGATGAGTGTGTGATTGTGCATCTTGGGGATTGTCTATGGAAGGAAAGAGGCGAGGTGTTGCTGCACACACATGTTATCTGGTCGCGGAAGCAAATTTTGAGTACTTTTTAGATACTGCTAGGTTGTGTCTAATTGGTGCAGACCATTTAAAGTACCCATGAACTTATGCTAGTCCAGAGGCTACCAGAGAACAATTTGCTTGTAAAAATATGCCCATCACCATGAATTCATATAATGAGATTTTTATGCTCGAAAGCCACTTATTGGGCGGACACCCAGGAATCTTAAGGAAGGAAGCCTACTACTACTCGGAGATAGATCGTTAAAAAATCTCTACATTATTTCAGAGCTCTGTAATGGAAGGGATCTTCAGCATTTACGCGATGAGTATGGCCATGGTATTATTTCTCAGAGACAAATCGCCAGAGTAATCCAATCTCTTGCCCAATCCCTTAAATTCTGCCACTGCCGGAATATCATTCACAGAGACGTAAAACCATCCAGTGCTTTCATAGAAAACAGTGGAAACTCCTCATCATGGGCTTTTGAACTTGGAAAAGTGTGAAAACATTTGTCAAAGCTTCCGGAAGGTTTTGGAAAGCTGAGTTATCTACAAAATTATATTTGAATTCCTGTGCTAAGTTGAAAGAACTGTCCGGGGATGTTTTATTTGTCATCGCTAGAAAAATTGAACCTGAGCAATTGCGAAAAACCTAGAGGGCGAATGGATGGATACGATTGTCAAGACCAGGTCATTGAAATCGCTGGACATCATCGAAAGCTGGAAGTTGACCGAGCGATGGATAGAAATCAGATTGGAAGCGAGTGAATGGCATATGATTGTGAAATTCCATCAGGTTGATGTTGATGCTGAGGAAGAGATGATGAGAAAGGCAGCATCTATGTTTTTTAGTGATGAATGTCTCTTGTTAGATTCTTACGGTTGCGAAATTAGGCCTTCCACTTTAGCTCCTAACAACGCATTGGTTGTTGTTGTTGATCGCCATATTTCAAACGATTTATGGTCTTGAATTGCTAAGAACATTGTTGGTGACCGATGGCAGAGATTTTCTTTTACATAAACATACAGAATAGGTGAAAGTTGATGCTTGGAGAGGATTAAAATTGGTTCTGTTGTTAATCTCAAGGATCGAAATTGATGAAATGGAGATTTCGATTTTGAAAGAAATCTATACCAAAATGCGCAACAATCAGTATGAGTTCGAGGTGGTTTGGATGCTCATTGCAAATGATGCTACATGGGGTTCATATGTGAGAGCCGCCTCATCTATGTCGTGGTTAACAGTTGATGATAGCTGGTCAATGGAACCAGGGGTATTAGAATTGGTTGAACAAGATTGGAACTTCGACCATGACAGCTCGCGTATACCGGTGGCAGTTGACGAGAAAGGAAGGATTAGCAACAAAGATGCAACGGAAATCGGAAAGCATTGTCAGCAGCAGCGGTTGGTGAGAGCGAAAACCCTGGAATGTCAGAGGTTCCAGTCGCAACCTCCTCCCATTTAATCTGAAACCTCAACTACTCACGGCGCTTGAACCAACCGTTAATTTGATTGGTAATCATTATCAATGTCTCCCTGCGTAGCATGTTGTGAACTTGAGCGTTGGCATGGCTTTCACGTGTCGATCATCCGGCTAAGCCTAGAAACGCTTCTCGTCGACTGCAAAGGTAGCAGAAAGGGCGTCATTTCTGCAAGCAGAGCTGTCAAACTGGACCTGGCAATATCGCAGCCCGTCGGGTTGGCAAGCTGTGAGGAGAATCCATGATGGTAGCAATACGACATTTCTCATACGGCAAGAATCGGCTTCTTGTAGGAATGAGAGTCATCGGGCACTTGAAAGGAATCGGGTTGTAAATCGACCATCTTCCAGCCATTAGCTTCCGGCATAGTGTACACCTGAATTTTCCCCGACTTATTCATAACAAAACGCCCAGGATCGTTCACGGCAGAATAAGTGAAATACTTGTACAAACCGTTACTGAAAAAGTTGAAGTTGGAGTTCAAATTGATGTTGTCTCCGTAGTCGTCGATCTTTGAAGACACGGGCCCAACAAGTTTGTTGAACATTTTATCGTGCTAAATACCACTTTCCCAGTACGTGTTATCATTCTTCCACAGCAACACGAGTTGGTTGTCTCCGTTTGGATCCATTTGAAAGTTGAATGACCCTGGGCTTGGATCCCAGTCGTTCTTCCACAATGTCAACCTCTAACTTATACTAATTTGCATCCCTGGCAACCACGTATTTCCTGGATGGTCGAAGCTCTACCAAATGCTTTCAGAGCTATTCTCTGCACTCAGCACGACCAAGTTACCAGAATCCATTATCATAGCCGAAGATGTTTTCTTCTTGTTTCTCGTGGAGATCCAGATAGTGGGTCCGCCATAAGACAGGATAAGACTCCCGTCCTCTGTGAGATTGAAAACGTCGGACACGTCCCGTAGGGGCTACTCCCTGTTGGCCACCCAGGCTATGGTCTGCTCAGAGTCAGAGTCTGTGGCATACCAAATACCCACATACCAATTGGTAACGTCGTGGTTGGTGAGATTGAAGAATCCCAACTCGAAGTTACCGCTCTTAGAAATCCTGTTCTCGCTATTCGTGAGAGAGGTGCCTAACACTATGCTATCTGAAGTTGCATCCGATGCTTCACGC
>ML879323.1:3630-16889 GCA_009831015.1 Picea engelmannii
TGCTCCACCAATCCACTATAATCATAGATCGAGGCATGACAATGAAAACCCAAGTGCTAAACTAGGAAAAATACCTGCTAGATCCTTAGATCTAGCTATCCAGCAAAAAAAACACCTCCGGATTCCACCAAGAATGATGCTATGACACCTGCAAAGGAAACCCAATACCTGAAATTCCCAAAATCACTCCTCCTCGGCTAGGAAGAATCCTCTCTCAATGGATGGTGCACCCCCCTTGCTAGAAACCCTAATTGGTACGCCCTTTCTCTCTCTACCCCCGCAACTGATGTAGAATCCTCCTACAACTGAGTAGATATGGAACTAGAATGGTTTGGGAGAGTATTGCATCTCCGAGACCAATCTTGGGACAAGCTAGGTGGAATATTTCACCACCGAATCATCCTCTAGGGTTTGTTAAGTCAAAACCCTCAAACCCCCGAATGTTGGGCTCACTAGCTAAAAGCTAGATATCAAAAGATAATCATACATGCATGAATGAGTAGAGGCCCTTGCCTTTCCTTTATACTTTTTGGCTCACCTAGTTCCTTCAAAGTGACTTTCATTTTATTAATATTTAATTAATTAATTAAATCACTTTAATTAATTAATTAACCTTTTTACCTCTGAAAAGTGCCTTATCTCTCCTTGTGGCTTTCTTGGCCATTGAAAGTCACTTCTAGCCATCCCATCCTGTAGTGTTTCTCCTCCTGATTCTAATGATCTATTACACTGAGAGGTTCCTCCAAGTAATGTGCCCAAAATGACCTCTTTAGTGAATTTAATTGATTTATAGCTCAAATAGTCAAAATCATGGAAATCATCGGAATGCAACGGAACCAAAGCCAACCTGTGTGGAATGGCTCATAATGATGAGATATGATGATAAAAGAAAGTTGGACCTCACAATTCCTCTCAATAAACCCTGTACTCGCTATAACACCCATCTGGCTACTCTGGTCATCATAAACCTCTGCACTATGATGATGTCCCAAAGTGGGGACATTACAGTCCTCCCTACTAGAAAATTGCTTGTCCTCCAGCAATAACCAAATCCCTCCAAGTAAAATACCAGGATCCCATGTCCACCTATGGGATACATAGTAGAACCCATAAAAAGATGAACACTCATACACTCTGCCCCCTGCATCCCATATCAAGTCATAGTAGAACCCATACAAAGATGAACACTCATACACTCTGCCCCCTGCGTCCCATATCAAGTCATGAACTGTTGGCCCCTAGGAAGCATAACCCTGAAATATACCAACTCCAAAAGTCTCCTGCATATGACACATGGCCTCATCTCAGAATGAATCCATCCTCCAAGCTAAGATCAACACGACCTCCATCAACTGCACCTGTTGATTCCATAATGAGGTACTGCAAGACCTACGTGAGACACCCTCAAGTGATGTGCTCCCCTAAACACTAAAGCTCAATGGAAATTCAGAATAATTGTCCCCTGCAATGGCCCACTCTCCCCTGTCAGTCAGTGAAATGCTCAATCCTTCAATCCCTGGGTCCCATGCTAACCTCTGTCGGAGATCCCCATGATGATACTGCACTATGATGACCATGCCTGACTACTCCTTGTATGTATATTAGATCCTCCACTCTTGGATCCTCAAGCTGAAATCCCTGTGGCCATTGGACCTGTTGTCCAGAAACTGTACCTATAAAAATGTCTATGTAGAAGTAGTACCTGCCCAACCATCTCCATGCTCTATCATAATGATCGAGATAGAGAAACAACCTCGCTCCATAGGGAAATTCCCTGCAGGCCCACTCCAAACCAACCCCTGGAATCCCAACATGAACATCCTACTAACAAACCAGACTCCCAGATCCCATGGAAAACTTAGAAGTTTATCACTTCCAATATCCTCTAACTGCTCATGTGTGAGATTGATCACTGTCAAAAGCCCTCTATGTTCATCTTCTATAATCTAGCCTATGGTGCTCACCATCACGCACCATGTCTCATCTATCTTCCTATGACGATCCACCTCTATCCTACTGGATGTCGTAAGAGTACTCCTGTCAGGTGGTCTTAGCCTAGTCACTCTCCATACCCTCAACCACTATCTATTTATCCTCATGTTGTTGTCCATGATAAAAGTGTCGGGAAAAGGTAACAAAGACATATATAGATTACTGTAGGGATGAGAAATACCACCTGCCTCAATCAATCCCAAGGAATCGACCAAGAGCACGTCTACCTGTACCCCTGATAACTGCTCACCTATAGCCCTCACTAAACCCCAATTATCAGGTACAACTAGAATTAACTCCCCTAACTACTGGTAAATCAATCTCCATCTCCTATCACCCACGCAATAGCTGAAACAGTGAAGGTGATATATCATAACCATATGTTGTTGCAAAGGAGTGGCCTCTGCATGCCCCCCTAAGTGTGTCTCCTCCCTGCAAGGAAGTACACCCCTCTGAATCCCACCATACATCTTCGCATGTACATGTGAGATATCACTAATCATTGTATGCTTTGGCATTCTCATGTCGTCTCTCATAGACTCATGCTGCATCATAGATCCTGGGCATACTATTGGATCAACCTCTACATGGAGGTCAACCTCTCTCAGAACACAAATGGAAGTGTCCTCCATCAACTAGTGCTCCCCTTCTAGATCACCAACATCCTCTATCAACGTGACTGAGTGATACATCTGAGTGTCCACTAAGATAGATGAAGTGGATATCTAATGAATCTCCTCAGAGACTCATCTAACCTAGACTCTGATTCTTGAAGGGTTGTTTGTGTGCCTCTCAAGAATCCTCAAGTGCTCTCCAACTCCTAAGTGAGTCGGTCCATCTCCAACTCCTGCTCCCTTAGAGCCTCATGATACATCTCACCAATCTTCAATAGATAATCTCTGTCAGTTAACAACTACTGGTAGTCTGTCCTCATCACAGATACTCTCTCCCTGAGAGTATGAAAATCATCCATGGAAATTCTCTCATCCAAACTACCATGTGCCACTGATGCTCTCCAACAATGCTCTTCCATCAATGCATGCATGTCATCACTTCATCTGGTGGCTTCCATGATCATAGCCTCGCTAACTCTCAATTGTGTTGCTAAGTGGTGTGGCTCCTAATCATGGTCATGTTGATGTGCCACCTCATATCCCACACTGCTACTGTCAGTCCTGCTATTGTCAACTATGGAGTCCCCAAAAACACTCTCTGCATAAGATAACATTCTAAACTTCCCACGAACTATTGTTCTATTGGGTCCTCCTTTCTGCCACTACACCCCATCACTAGGTGCTATCTCCCTTTGAATCACATTGTATCATGTATGAGCAGCCGTATCCTCCTATGCACTCACCCTACTACTATAATCTGCGCCTGGATCCCATGTATATGTATCCAAACACATGCCATGGTCATCCTAACCAATAAAGAGTGCATCCTCATCAATGTAGGCTGATCCTAGAAGTAAGTTCTCCATCATCCTATCAACATCCACAATCTGCTCAACCAATGGAGTCTCTAAAAATTGTGATTCAATCTCCTATGGCTGATTTGTATGTGTAAGGTCCCCTGTCTGTACTCCCTGTATATCCTCCTGGATCGGTGGATCTACATGTATGTGGTGTGAATCCCTCACACAAGGCACATCAACCCTGTCTGACATGCCACTGACCTCCTCATGTGAAGTGGCTATCAGGGGTGTCCGAAAGGATGAAATATGTGTCACAACCATCATAGGAAGCTCATCATCTCTAGGTGCTAACACATGTGGCTCCTCACTAGTGTCACCACTCTGTTGAGGCGTAAGGTCATCAATGGTATGTGATATGTCTATTGAGACACGGGTGCTATTGTATTTTCCATCTAGCTTCCTGTCCACTACACAAGGGTCATCATCCTCCTCAAGCATGATAGTAGCATCATTCTATGTACAAGAGTCACTATCACTAGCCTCTGTACAAGAGTCACTATCATCATCAGACTAGCCCAACTCATCATCTATCACTCCATACTCACTCATCTCATCTTCACTATCATAGTGTGCCTCAATAGTGTATTTATGGTCCTTATCCCTGCACCTATGATCTATTTCCCACATCCCTTTGCAACTGTAGCAAGGTTGCATGCTCATAATGGGCGTGGGGCTCCTATGCTCTTCCAACCATCTAGATGCTTCTTTTTTCTTTTTATCTGCTGTGATGATCCCATGTAAGATATCCTCTTCGCTCCAACTGGGATTTCTAAAGGCTACATACTGAGGAAAGGTTATTAGAGCCCTATTTTCCTCGCTAAGGTCGGAATATATTATCTCCAAGCATGTTAATTCAAAAGATATCCTATCCATTTCCTTCCAACTATCCATTTATCCCTATGAGAGACCCCTCAGGTTGGCAGGATTTAAGCTCTTATACCACTGTAATGATCCCAAGACAAGATGCTAGGCACATCACGGTTTTGGTGTCTTTTAAACTTTTCTGGTTGTGGTATTTCGTCAAACACTTTGTTGAATTACTTGTTTATATGTGTTTACCTGCAGGATGGCCTCTTCATTTCATCCTTAGGGTTTACTGATGTGTTATACATGTGTGTCGCAGCAATAAACAAGAATATATAACCATGGAACATACCTCAACCATATGCAGTATGATAGACAATCCAAAACATCTCAAATATGCTTTTATTCATGAAATTGAAGAACCTATTACAATGAAGATGCCGATCTGGAATGCTCAACAGATGGATAAGAAGATAGACAACAAATCTGCTGCAAAAATATCCCGATAATACAAAATAATCCTCCATAGGCTGGATAAGAGATGCAGACCAATGCCAAGGTAGATCTGGTTCGTATGAAGTGCCAAACTCGCACTGGAAGATGCCACGACCTGCTGGAATGCTGAAGCTCCTCAACAATTCAGCCCTGCTTCCAAATGTGTCTAATAACCTCAAGAAAGATGCCAAACAATAGATTGGGTGATGGAAAGAACAACCCAGTTTCCCAAATCTCCAAGATCTCCCTCAAACCCTATGGATTTGAACCTCCTCCAAGATATGGTGTGCCCCCCCTAGATGCTTGAAACCCTAATAATTTGGCCTCTCTCCTAGAGACCTCCAACTGCTCCACCAATCCACTAGAATGATAGATTGGGGTACGAAAATGAAAACCCAAGTGCTCAACTAGGAAAAATACCTGCTAGATCCTTAGATCTAGCTATCCTCCAAGATGTGGTGTGCCCTCCTCTTGGTAAATCATCCCACTCTCAATACAATGAATCCACCACCAAAAACACCTCCAGAGTCCACCAAAAATGATGTTGTGACACCTGCAAAGGAAACCCAATACTTGGAATTCCAAAAATCACTCCTCCTCAGCTAGGACGAATCCTCTCTCAATGGATGGTGCGCCCCCCTTGCTGGAAACCCTAACTGGTGCACCATCTCTCTCTCTGCCCCTGCAACTAATGTAGAATCCTCCTGCAACTGAGTATATCTGGAACTAGAATGGTGTGGGAGAGTATTGCATCCCCGAGACCAAGCTTGGGACAAGCTAGGTGGAATCTTTCACCACCGAATCGTCCTCTAGGGTTTGTTAAGTCAAAACCCTCAAAACCCCCAATGCTTGGCTCACTAGCTAAAAGCCAGATATAAAAAGGTAATCATACATGAATGAATGAGTATTGGTCCTTGCCTTTCCTTTATACTATTTGGCTCACCTAGTTCCTCCAAAGTGATTTTCATTTTATTAATATTTTATTAATTAATTAAATCACTTTAATTAATTAATTAACCTTTTTACCTCTGAAAAATGCCTTATCTCTCCTTGTGGCTTCCTTGGCCATGGAAAGTCACTTCTAGCCATCCCATCTTGTAGTGTTTCTCCTCCCGATTCTAATGAGCTATTACACTGAGAGGTTCCTCCAAGTAGTGTGCCCAAAATGACCTCTTTAGTGAATTTGATTGACTTATAGCTCAAAATAGTCAAAATCATGGAAATCATCGGAATGCAACGGAACCAAAGCCAACCTATTTGGAATGGCTCATAATGATGAGATATGATGAGAAATGCAAGATGGACCTCACAATGCCTCTCAATAACCCTTGTACTCGCTATAACACCCATCTGGCTACTCTGGTCATCATAAACCTCTGCACTATGATGATGTCCCAAAGTGGGGACATTACACTATAAATGAAGCCACTTCTGACTTGGATAGGCTAGATAATTCACTGCACTTGGTGTGGACCTTGTCGAGTCATCAGACTAGTGTTTGTTGAGTTGTCAAATTTCTTGAATTAAAACTATCAGGCGATATATCATTGTGGATGTGTTGCAAACGTTTATACTTGCAGAGAATATTCTATTTTCCTGTCTTTATTTGTCTATTTTACATATTGTTATTAGCTTCTTGCACTTGTATTAATCTATTATATCAATTACTGAAAGCACTGGTACTTCAAGGACACAAAATAAAGAAAGATCGACTGGTTCACGTGCATAGATTGGTTTTCTTCAACATTCTCGTAACATTCCTCTCAAATCAATAACCAACACATAGATCCATGACATCAAATACTTCCAACGATTTATTTATTCATTTTAGGAGATCACATCAAATGATGGAATGCCCAGGGCTTCTCTGATATGAAATTTAAAAGTTGAGAAAAAAACTCAGTTCCTTATTTGTCTATGCAAGAAGAATAGATTCCAAGCATAGGAAAAATCGCCTAAAATCTCAGTTTGGTTCAACAAACGAGATCTTGTTGAAACGAATTCATTAGCATAGACAAAGCAATTTTTCTTCAAGCATAACTTTGTTTCTTGGAATTTCAACAAACACACCCAACTATCCTATTCTTAGACGAGACAAAAAAAATATGGTTGCGTTTAACCCTTGTAGTTTTCTCAGATGACAGATGGAAAACTAAATTTGTAAATTGGGTCATGGAGTGATGGGTTGGCATAATAAATTAAAAGACACTCAAACGGAACCATAAAATCTCGACTTTGATCCAAGAAGGCAACACAATCCAAGAGAGTTATAGCATAAATCCAACCTGGAAATTGAGGTGTCATTAGAGCTCAATATGGTAAGAAGGCATGGGGCCTTTCTTTGGAGATACAAAGTGTCCATATTTACCCATAGACTAGCTATTAATGGGAATAAATATATAATATGTGCTAAGTCGTAAAACCTACCCAGTACTCCTGTCACAGCCAGGTGAAAGAAATCTAGACATTGAGGTGTATCAGGATATCAAACGATCCACTCTCCATAGGGTAGTAGATAGATCATCGGTCATAATGCCATACACAGAGATTATCTCATGGTTGATCAACCACACAAACATCAAAAAACTCGATTGATTATGAATGAATAAAGTAGATCCATTGTGTCATTTCATCCCTCACATCTAGACATATGCTACAAATTATGGAGGCCAGAAACACCTTTGGTGGAGCAGAGAGATTTGCAGTCGGGGTTCTATAAATGAGGAGCCATGATATGCCTTCACACACAAACATTTATGCTATGGATATTGACAATATTATGAGGCTATCACTGTACCTAAATGAGGAAAATGAGAAGACCATCATGGCGGGCGAAATCAATCATTGGACCTCGCCCTTACTTCGATGAGACTAATCCACAGCTTCATGTTTTAATGGTTTTATTGTTTTGTAGTTTTAGGTGTGGGTGCAAGATTGACAGTCTCAACCTGAAACGTTTATTTTACATTAAATAAAAACACAATTGTAAATTTTTTAAGTTTTTTGTATTTTTTTTGTATTTTTTTTGTATCACTAGTAAAAAGAACAAAAATTCAGATGAAGGTTTTTAGAAAATGGGGATCCCAAGTCAAAAATTAAAGCAATTTTTTTACATGTTATTTTTCCTTAAAACATTAGAGACATCCTACTTTCTGATCCTCGAGATCGCATGAAGCACAGAGGATAGCATACTTATTCATACTTATTCAAAACTTAACGCAAAAAAACTGAAAATAACATCCTACCTACTCTATGCTAATTAGAAGTTAGAAATTAATTACGTGTAAGAAAATTTCCAATTTAACCATTTGCGTAATAGGAGCAAGAATATATTCACGCACAATTTCAAAAATTGAAAATTAAAATGTACAGAAGTGTGCAAAATCAATTGCGATAAATGTGATACAAAGAAATAGGGAAGAAAACATTGAAATGTCCTGATACTCACTTGAAACCACCGTTCAATGAGGCTTTTGTATGCTTGATTTCCATTCCGATTCAATGTACTTTCATTCTCTTGTTGGTCCTCCTCAATCTCTTATTCGAATAGTTGTTCCTCATTTGATTCTTCGAGTGTCGATTCTTCTTTTTCTTTGGGAGGAGTGGATAAGTCTTTGATTATTGTTAAGATCTCATCTTCTTGAGAATATGAGATATCGGCTTTTGCTAGGATCTGAGAGAGTTGTTCCAAGGTTATATTCATTCTAAAATCATCTTACTAGTATTCAAATTGGATACTACAAATGAAAAATTGGTTCAAAGTAGTACGAGACATTACGAAACAATATTGGTATAAAAGTACTGTAAAATCATAGATAAACAAGTACAAAACCAAAAGCAAACTTGTATGAAAGCAGAAACTAATTCATAATGAAAGAAATAAAGTTTGCATAAAAGAAAGAACTGTTGCAATAAAATAAGCACACTAGCAAGAAAATAAATTGCGGGAAAGTAAACACATTGTGCAGGAAAGAAAGCCCGTTTGTGGGAAAGTAAATTTCAGACAAGTAAACAAACTGAGAAAAGTATAGAAACTAAGAACAATAAGCAAATTTGCAGAAAAATTAAACACTCTTGCGGAAAGGGAACAACAAGGCTTTGGAGTGACCCATTAAAATGGATGCATAGGTTCTTACCTCTCATATTAAATTTTCTCCTCCCCCTTGTTGTGTAATTAAAGAGAACTTACCTACCTAATCTCTAATCCCTTTAGCACCTCCCTAGCAATGATGCCAACATGTCGAGCCATTTCTATGCTAATGAATTCAACATAAAATTGTCAACCTAGGGCTTGTAAGCTTCGAGGTGCAAGCACAATATATGCAGGATGAAATCAAGCTACCCTAATCTAATGATTGGAAAAGAAACACACGATTGAACTTGAATTGCATGAAATAAACAAAAGCTTGAAATTTCATAAATTACACCTGATTGAGGAAACATGTAATTGAATTGCATGACATAAACGAGAGCGTGAAATTACATAAATTAAACCTGATTGAGAACGCATGAGATTAGACAAAGGAAATATCATCTATAACATAAATAAAAAATAACAAATGACAAACATATGTGAGCTCACATAAAATCTATATTAACAACTCAAAATAAAAAAATCTATTATGGAGAAATCGATCTAAAACATCAACTCTATTACAACATGATGAAATCCATGACTAACTCATTATCTCAAGAGCAAAGACTAACTATGTTCTTCTTCACTTTCTCTCTTCCTCTCCTCCTCTCCTCCTCTCCTTCTCCAAAATGAGGAGAGAGCATTCTTATTTATACATGAGTGTTTTCGAAAGAAGATAAGCAACTCATAATTACAATTCCACTTTTCTCTCAACCAATTTTATATAATTACAAAATACTTATCTCTTCACTTTTCTCTCAACCAATTTTCTATAATTACAAAATACTTATCCCTTGAAATCATCTCCACATTTCTCTCAACCAATTTTCTATAATTACAAAATACTTATCCCACTTTTCTCTCACAAATTCTCTCATGATATTCCTCCTTGAAATTAGATTGAATTATCTCTTTCAAATGTCAAAAAGATGGAGAAAACATTTGGGAAGCTTTTGAATACTACTTGGTTGAAATCTTGAAATATCCCTACATTACCAAGCTCACACAAATCTTTGAGATATATATGAAAAATATATTGATTTCTAATATTTAATCATAAATTCTCTTTTAATACTAAAATAAATTATTTGGAAAATAATAAGGCTAAACCCATATTTAATTATGAAAATGGTATTAATGAATGGTTTATGGAGTGGTAGAATATGGATAAATGTGAAGAATGGTGAAAAAGAGGATGGAAATGTGACAATTCTGAGACTCAACATGTGCTTCTATTCTTCCATAGTTAAAAAAAAACTTGCGGTAGTAACCTGTCAAACCCAAAAATCCTCTAAGATTATTCAATGTTTTGGGATTCAACCAGTCCATCATGGCCTTAATCTTGTTAGGGTCTACCTTGACACCTTCATGAGATACAATATGACCCAAATACTCTACCTCCTTCACCCCAAAGAAACATTTGGATGGTTTGGCATATTGTTGTTGCTCCTTTAGTAGTTGTAACAACTTATCAACATGTCGAACATGATTCTCCCAAGACTTTCTATATATTAGTATATCATCAAAAAATACTAACACAAATTTTCGAAGGAAGGGCTTGAAAATGGAATTCATCAACCCTTGGAATGTGGAAGGTGCATTCGTAATGCCAAAAGGAATGATAAAAAATTCACAATGGCCTTCATGAGTTTGGAATGTTGTTTTTCGGATATATTCTTCCTTCATTCTAATCTGATGATACCTTGAACAAAGATCCAAATTTGTGAAGTATATTTCTCCATGTAGTTCATTTAACAATTAATCAATGATGGGAATAGGAAAATTATCTTTAATATTGATCTTGTTGAGATCTCTATAATCTGGACACATATGCCATGAACCCTCTTTCTTGAATACCATTACCATTGGTGCAAAGTAAGAACTTTGCCTAGGTCTAATAATGCCAACTTCTAACATTTCTTCAACCATATGCTCAATTTCATTCTTTTGGTCATAAGGGTATCTGTAAGGCCTGATGTTAGGAGGAACACTCCAAGGAATTAGGTGAATAGCATGGTCATGATTTTGAGTGGGTTGAAGACCTCTAGAAATGTATTCAAATACTTTGGAATTACTATCAATGATCCCTTGGAGGTCTAGAGGAATAGATGGCTTAGATGTTTGAACATCTAGTGATCATAGTTGTACAATTACACCCTGATGCCCCTCTTTCAATAATTTTGTCATTCCATTAGATCTTATCACCTTACTGGGTTTCCCTGTGATACCACTTAACTCAATTTCCTTTCCTTCCAATGAAAATTTCATGAAAAGTTCTTGAAAATTAAAATCCATTGTTCCCAATTATTGTAACCATTGGACTCCTAGTACGACATCAGAACCACCCATGGGTATATAAATCATTGGACTCTTCATTACATAATACCCCATAGTAAGATTGATCTTGTGGAATTTTCCTGAGCAATTGATAGTTCCTCCATTTGCAATCATTACTTGAGACTATGGCGCTGGATATATAAATAAATTGAGAGCTTTGGCTAATTTATAGTGAATGAAATTATGAGTACTACCAGAATCAATTAGGACTATTACCTTTTTCTTTTTGATATATCCTTCGATCTTGAGGTTTTAAGGAGTTCTAATTCCAACCAATGCATTACATGATATCATGGGAGTCAACTCTTGAAAAGAAATCTCTTGTATGTTTTCACCTTGAGATGATTCTTGTTCTTCTTCATCTTCACAATCTATGTAGAATAATTTCTTCTCACCACACTTATGTCCCTTACCTTACTTCTTGTCACAATTAAAGAATAAACCTTTTTCTTTTCTTTCCTCCAATTGTTTAGGTCTCAACCTTGTAGGTTGAGGTGTTTTAGAATAAGGAACATTATTCTCTCGATAGATGCTAGGAGTGGTCCTTCTAGTAGCCATAGCCATATTTTTACTTTCAACATTTCTCACCACCCTGAATGCATTCTCCAATGATTTGGGTTCCCAAAGGTGAACCTCATGTTGAATGTTATCCTTTAAAGTTCCTATGAATACATCAATCAAGTGCTCATATGGAATATTCATTACCTTTATATTCAATATTTGGAAGTTCTCAATGTGCTCTATAGCTGAACCCTTTTTCTTGAGATTTATCAATTGGCTAATGAAGGTAATGCTCCTTGTATCCTCATAGTGTGATATAATTTCTTCCGTGAAAATTGTCCAAGTGACAAGTGATTTAAGAGATCAAAGCCATTGATACCACACAAATTGATTGGGTTCTAAATATAAAGAACAAATTTGTACCTTTTGTGTGTGTTGCACATCATGTAGATTAAACATCTACTCCATCTAAAGTATCAATGTGATTGGATCCTTGTCATCAAACTTCCTCATATCTATCTTAGGAAAGTGGTTGGTATTCAAACCAAAGTTGGTGTTTCTCTAGTATTTATTTGTTAAGCCCTAATATTGGCTCATTACCCCTTAATTCAGTCATATTATATTAGTAATGTTATTTTATTTATGTCAGATTTAGGCCATTAGTTGCAATTATACCTCCTAGTCTCCTATATATACCAAGGAGACATTTTCATTTTGAATCATCTTGTACTTGAACATTTAATTGGGGTAAAAGGAGGTTGCCCCCTTGAAGAGGCTTATTATCTGAAATTATATCTTTTTCAAGGTGCTGAGTAATTTTTTCAAGGTTTTTCAATGCTATATTGATATTTGGTTCTTAACATATTGTATCAGAGCTCAAGGTCTTGGGGTTTCACTGCTACATCTGAGATAGCTTGGAATTTTATCTATAACATTTTTTCTACAATGTTTTAGAAGGAACGGCTTGGATTTTATTTAGTATATAGATCAAGGTACGTTGGATTCAAAATTCAGCTCTCGAGGCCTTATACTTTTGGAGGTATAGCATGTACAAGATAGGGTTCTAGAATCATCCTGAACCGAGTCATTGTGGAATTTTATCTATAAATTTTTTTTTGTAACATTTCAGACCCTAACCTATGGAGTATATTTAAATAAATTAGTAAGGTGTCTATGGTAAAAGTTTTATCTTTTGGATCATCTTAAATTTGTAGATACACCTTGTGTAAGATAGGGTATCTGACTAGTCCTATTGACTAGTCTCAAGAAGGTGTTCTGGGTAAAACAATCATAACTTCTTCCTAGAGTATCTAAATTGAGTGGGACTGGTTTCATTGGATCGTGGACAGTCTTTAGTATTTTTGGTGTGAGTGTCAGAATTTTATATCAATTATTTTGTGCAGGGCATGCTATACAAGTGAGATCTCCTGGAAAGGCCAAAAATCGGCAAGTTGTGGGGAAGTTACCGTAAATTCCACTTGGCACATCCAATTTTGATCAGACCTGTGGCATTGCAGAGAA
>WSFP011476515.1:0-16888 GCA_009831015.1 Picea engelmannii
GGTAAGAGAAAGGGTCTCTTGGAAAGGAATCAAAGGAGATGTTATGTGCCACATCAAGGAATGTTCTACTTGCCAACAAAATAAAGATGAACACTCTCATCCAGCAGGACTCTTACAACCTCTTCCAATACCAGAGAACAAATGGGAAAGTATCTCAATGGATTTCATCACAAGTCTTCCCAAAACGCAAGGTAAGGACTACATATTTGTAGTTGTGGATCAGTTAATCAAGTTCAGTCATTTATTTTCCATCTCCATGGACCACAACGCATCACAGGTAGCTGATTTATTCTTCAAAGAGGTCATTAGGATGCATGGCATACCTAAGAACATTGTTAGTAACAGGGACAGCAAATTCATGAGTATCTTTTGGCAAGAGTTGTTTAGACTGGTCGGCACTGAATTGACTCCTAGCACTAGCTACCATCCCCAAACTGATGGGAAAACTGAAATTGTCAACAAATGGATAGAGGGTTACCTCAGAAATTATGTAGCATGACAATAGAAAGATTGGGTCAAATGGATTTACTTGAGGGAGTATTGTTACAATACCACCTACCACATGTCCATTGGCATGTCCCCCTTTAAAGATTTATACAATTATGATCCTCTTACTTTTGAAGAGATTGTATTTGGAGAAAGAAAGGATCCTATGGAAAAGGAGTGGATCCAGGTTAACCAGGACATGATCAAAGAACTCAAGGACAATCTCCATAGGGCGCAGAACCAGCAGAAATTATACGCGGATAGGAAAAGGGTGGAGCGCACCTTTGAGGTTGGGGATCTAGTATACTTGTGCTTGCAGCCATATAGACAAGCATCTATCAAGAAGAGTGGTGCTGAGAAATTGCAACCACACTTCTATGGTCCATATGAAGTACAAAGAAGAATTGGAGAAGTAGCATATGAATTGAAATTTCCCCCAAGAAGTAAGATCCACAATGTTTTCCATGAGTCTTGTTTGAAAAGAGAATTGGGACAACATGTACCATTCAATGGGACATCGCCACTAGTGAATGAAGAAGGAAATATACACCTAATACCAGAAGAGATCTTGGAAACCAGGGTGAAATAACTAAGGAGCAGAGAAATTAAAGAGTATTTGGTTAAATGGAAAGATTTTCCCATAGAATATGCTACTTGGGAAAGAGAAAGAATAGTGCAAGAGAATGGTTCTAGATTTCTTGAGGGAAAGCAATTTCCAATAGGGGAGACTGTAATATCCCCTTCTCATTGACACGAGAGCTCAAGGACATAGTAGTCTAGCTACCCCTCTAGACTATAGTCCAAGATAAGCAAGGGGAAGGAAATGCGGTTTTTGTCACTAAAGAGATGTAAGGTTATATTATTAAAGTGACTTTGGTAAAAGACTAAGGAAAAATAAATTAAAACCCTTAGCAAGTGGAAAAAACAACTCAATGGAAAATTAGAAAAATGAGGTATAAAAGAAAGAGAAGGGCACACCTCTTGGCATTATATTCTCATTATTCATTTTGCACTCTACACTCTTTGAGTAGTCTAGCTACCCCTCTAGACAACTTACATTTTGAGTGTTTTGAGTAAACGAACCCTAGAAACTAGCAAGGAGGTGAAAGATTCCTATGTTCCTAGTTCAATCTTGGTCAAGGAAGTGAAAGATCCTTCCCTCACAATTCTAATCGAGTCATAGGTATTCATCAAATAACACTTGGAGTTTGGTGTACAGATCTAAAGGGTTTCCAGCAGTAGGGCGCATCATTGGAAGAGAAAAGGCTCGATCTTCTTGGAGGAATCTAGATCTGCAGTTTTACACCATTGGAGGTTCATATCTAGGGTCATAGCATCATTTTGCAGTATCAACACCAAGGGTATCTCCCTTGGATTATTTCATTTGGCTTGGGATGAATTTTTGAAGGACGGCGCAACTCCCATTAAGGATACTCACATTAAGGAATCCATTCAAGAAGGGAAAGAAATTAATCTTATAATAAACTATATTCAGTGGATGAAGACCTAGGGTCTCTATATCTTCTATATTGTACCAGATCTGCAGATCTATGTATGAAGATCACTTATTTTATCTAAATAAAGGTCAGATCTGAAGCTTGTTATCTTTGTTTATGTGTTTCCTTCGTTATCATGTGTTCCATACTTGTTGTGATGTCATCTATGCAATAAACTCAGAAAAAATACTCCAGCACATCTTTTTGTAATAGAAACCTACAAAACAAAACATCAAACAGAAACCCTAGTTCTTGTTGGTTGGGAACATTACAGTGTCCATCACATTGGCCTGGTCCTGAAGTGACAATGGGTCTTGCTCCATGAGGTAATGATTTTGGGCATCATGGTATGTATCACTCTGATATTTGAAGCACTTGAACATGTTGTATTTAATCCTTCTTTATTTCATGACATTTGCTTGGAAATTATGTTATTTGCCTTGTTTAAACCTGGGAGGGTGACACGGTGCCCTAGTAAGTTGATTTCCCTTTAGGATGGGTTGCTACTGGGTGGATATTTGAAGAGTTATCGTTCGTTCCATCCATACTTACCACTTTCCATCTTTATTCCTTCCATCTCCCCATCTTTTGGAGATTGGGATAGGCTACACTAGGAAGGGTTGTACCTTACCTTGTGGGAAGAAGGGGCTAAAGGCCCAAAGGGTAAAAGTAGTTGGCAAGAGTTAAAATCCATTTTGAAGCCTTCAAGATGCTTTGCCCAGGAATCCCCGAGAAAGCGGTGAAAAAATTCTCAGTAAGAAAAGGGGACCCACAAGATAACATGAACACTTAAGGCATTAGTTGATGGATAAGAGGTCTCATCATGAGCCGACCTATTATGACCATTAACATGTAGCAGTATGAAATTACCACCTATCTAGTCACCAAGCCAGGGTAGTGGCTCTTGGTTTCATAGCCAAGATAAAGGGGGTCTCATCACAATCCGACCTTCTCATTTTCATGAAATGTTTTGTGGATGACATTGTCACCTCTGGTCACCAAGTCAGGACAGTGGCCCTCAACTATTCCCTTGTAGCACAGAAGAAAAGATCAAAAGACAGACAACTAAGAAATAATAAATGGCAATGAATGGGCTAGGAAACAATTACATTTATGACAAGGTGCAGCTCACCCTCCACAAAAGCGCCCATAGGTAAGACTCTACATTTCCATGTTATCACATGCACCCCATGCCACTTCATACACTTACATGACTTGGATTGGGCTCCACCTGGGAAACGCCCTAGACTTAAGGGGGTTTAACCCAATAGGACATCCTAAGACCCTTCCCAAACCTAAATTTGGCAAGTTGTATAACGTATTTGATCATTTGTTTGGTTTAGGGGGGTTTGATGCACATGTTCAGGTGGTTTGATTATTGGATGTGATTTACTTGTTATGATACTCGTGACTCGTGGACCCCTGGAGGGTGTACCTATTTTTCTTTGCAGGACCTTGCCCGATGGATAGGTATTCATGAGAAGATGACCATTTGGGACCTTCATGAGGGCTTGAAGCCCAGGGATGGATGTTGAGACCTCGGGCTTGGGGCATGACAGTGATGACTAGCTTGTGTGATACAAGAAGAGGTTGTTTCCTTTGGAGGCACTCTGGTAGGCCTAGGGGACGGATTCTACCCTCCATCCACCAGGACTCTACCCTTTGGAGGCTTAGACATCATCCTTCTAGTCCAAGACGACAAGGTTCCTTGAAGATGATGGTAGCACGTGTGGACTAATATTGAAGCATGTAGAGTCCTAGTGCCATGTTATTGCAGCCTAACATCCCCTTGAGGAGACCTAACGTCACCCTAGATGGGATGACATCACCTTGTTTAGGGTTATTTTATGTAAATTTATTTAATTTATAAATTAAGGGTAGAATTGTTGAGGTCGGCCCTGTATTTTAAAGTAAATTTAATTTTAAACCAGATTTTGGTATAAATACACAAAAATGACATTCATTTTCATGATAAATCACCTCTCACAAGAGGGGGACTGAAATTGGCGCCCTTTTTGGGTACTTGGATGAAATTTTGAATCACACTTGGTTGGATATTTGTTTGGATGCATTTTTGGTTCATTTCTTGGTGGAATTTTTCAAAATCTAGGGTTTTTATGCTTGATTATTCTTGGTGAAGTAAATAAATCTGCAATTTTTATTTCATGATAAATGTTTATAGTATGTTTACTTGTTCATATTTAAGATTATGAAATTGCTTGCTTGAAAACCCTAGGAGTAAGAAACATAAGGTGCTTCTTTCTTGCTCTTTGTTTTGCTATTTTTTCCTAAGAAGATCTTCTCTAGACAAACTTCTAGAGCCCTAAAGTGCTAGCACTTTAGAAGTTTTATCTAGTTTTTATTGCATTAAATATATTTCAAGAGTCTAAGGATAGGAGAAATTGGTAGGGCCTAGAAGTGCCTACACCCTAGTTGAATATTCTCTTTGGGGCTTGGTGCTTGAGAACTTAAGGTGATACTTCTCAAGCTTCCACCTTGTTATTTCTTAGACAAATACAATCATTGTTATTTCTCCAAGTTATTGTGCTTATAAAATTGACTCCATAAGCCCTAAAAGTCACTAGTTCTTGCTTCTCTCTTGTTGAAGGATTGATCAAACACTCAAACACTTTTGTCTCAAGCTTTTACTAACTAATACTAACACTAACTTAGCATAAAACACTAACTTACTTCTTGTTGTTATAAATGTTTGCTACAGCCATCTAAAAGCAGCATATTTTCTACATAATTCATATTATTTTCTAGTTAATCACTTTGAAACTTGTTCATGACAAGCTATTATCATTATATACAGTAAATGTTATATTTTCATTGTCTTTTTTAGCATCTATGAAGAATATTTCTTGCAGTTGTTATGCATTACTAATTATTATTGTAAACTTGTCTATTGCTACAGTTTTATATCAGCTAGCATATGTTTCACTATTTTATTGTCTTATTGAAGCATTAATATCATTTTTGTAATTGAAGTTGCCATATATATGCTTGTTGTCTTTCTTGGATAAATTTATATTTTCGGCACACTAGTTCAATGGGAGTTAACTGACTAGTTCTATTTTAGACTTTTTATTTTAGATCATCACTATTATGTTATTATGCATGCAAGCATTTTGCTATCATGGAATGTTATGTCCTATATATGAATGTATTTCACTCATTCAATGTATCATATTGATCGTCATTGTATCAATCATTCGATCATTGATCATCTCATTGGAGTAGTGTGAATATATTTTCTCATTCTTCCATATTGAATCTCTCTTCCTTTCTTGATAAGTTTTGTTTGTACTTGCTTTAGCTAGATCTCTTGTGAAGGTTTCGATGAAACAATGGAATGGTATCATAGCGACACTTCTTGGACCAAGCCAGACAAGCCAAAGAATAAGGAAAATCGAAGTTTCGGCGAGCAAAATCCGTGGTCGTACCTTTCAGTAGTGATTTCTCCAAAAATATTAACTTTTTGAGGAAACAGCTCGCGAGCGAAGTAAATCGACCCGTTTTGCAAGTGGTTTTTCAACCAATTGGAGAAATTCTTCATCGTTTTCTCATAAAGGAAGCCAGAAGATCACCTCCTGACACTGATACGAATCTGTGGTCGTACCTTTGTGTAGTGATTTCTCCCAAAATATTAAATTTTTGTGGAAACAGCTCACAAGAGAAGTAAATAGACCCATTATGAAAGTGGGTTTTTAATCATTTGGAGAAATTCCTCACCGTTTTCTCATAAAGAAAGTCGGAAGATCGTCTCCTGAAACTGATACGAATTTTCACTTAGAGTGCCCTTTCTGCAGTGATTTCTTAGTTTTTCACTTGCAGATTCAGAGTAAATTTTTAGGGGTTCTCAGATATAGTGGGAGAGATGGATAGGACACCTATTATACAGTCAAACTTGGTGGTAATCCTCACACCATACAATTATGTTGATTGGAATCCCAAGGAAGAATTCCAACTCAGAAGGAAATGACTTTACAACTTGACGATGGGGACAGAAACAGAACCTACATCAACAATTGAGAAGATGAGATGGGAGAACCAAAAGGATGAAGCCAGAGAACTTTGTCTTGAATTGATTTCAACTGATTTATGGTTTCATGTTGTCACATGAAAGACTCCAAACGAGATCTGGACCACCTTGGGAAGTTTGTTTGAAAAACAAGATGAGATGAGAGGTCATATGCTTCAGGTAAAGTTGAATATTTTGGATCTTAAAAGTTTTGATAATATACAATATTTATTTACTAATTTTAAACCTTTGATATTGAGCTTAGCAACTTGTGGTATTGATAAGTCTAAACAAGTGGACCAACTTATTCTAACAATCTTGGCCAAGCTAGGACCAGAATATGATGTATATTTTTCCACTTTCCATTCAAGAAGGTATCTCATGGGAACAAATTGGAACATGCCTACCATAGATCAATTCATTGATTCTCACACATGAATAGGAAAAACTCATTCAGATGGGCCTAATCAAGGATCCCAAAGCACATGCACTCACCATGCATGATGGTAAAGGATCATCCAAACAGAACGGGAAGGAGGAATATTCCAAACCCTTTAAATATTCTCATGGTTCCAAAGACTCTTCAAATTCCAAGAAGAAGAAGAAGAAGGGAAAGAAGTGCACTTACTGCAATAAACTGAATCATAAAGAATCCACATGCGTGAAGAAACAGATCAATCTTATGGCATAGACACTTCAACAGAACAACCTTGGAAACTTCATTCCAGAGGGAGTCAAGAATCAGAAGGAAGAAGATCCTTCTCCTAAGAAAGGTAATCATCATGCTCTTGTTGCAATTAATTCCTCACCTGATTCATGGATTATAAATTCTGGTGCATCCCATAATATGGCAGCAAAAGAGGAATTTTTCATGTTCAATACCCCCGATTATCATGGAGGATGATACTCCAGTAGCAGTAGCAAGGAGAGGGGAGAGTGGAACTCCATAATGGCAGTTTTGAAAATGTTTTACATGTTCCAAAGCTTTCTATGAATCTGCTCTTAGTTTATCAGATCACTCAGAAAGGTAAAAAGGTTGAATTTACATCATATTCATTTTCAATAATTGACATGTGTGGCAATTCCATTATTGCAATTGGTGAGGTGGATCACAAGTCAAAGTTGTATAAATTCACTAAGTTATCTGATGGTGACTCATATTTTCTACTTACACATAAGGAGAGTACTTTGCATGCACCTCCAGTGCAACATGCAGATACTCTTATGCTTCCATTAGTTTCAAACATCAGAGATGATTCCATACACTCGGATTATGTACATGGAAATAAGCAGGTAGTACATCCAGATAAGAAGCCAGCATCGAAGCTTTCGTAGATGCCCAAGAGGGAACAATTCACACTTCAAGAAGCAAAAGTGTCTTTTCATGGAATCCATTGGATTCGGAAGACTCAATCTCATCACGAGGAGCCTTCTCATGTACCTTCATCTTATGAACCTATGATGCCCATGCATTGCTATATGGTTCAATATTCTGATCCACAACTCTACAGTGAGGTTGTGGGCAATCCATTATGGTAAGCAGCCATGCAGAAGGAGTACGACTCACTCCTAAAGAATCAAAATTCAGATATGGTTCCACTTCCACCAGAAATGAATATTTTTAGGTGAAGATGGGTCCACAGGATCAAGAGGTACAAGGCCCGAAAGGTTGTCAAAGATTTCTACATCTTCACGGATAATTTCAGTCAGAAGTTTCAAACTTTAAGGGATCGTCTTGGAGTGAAGAACACAGTTGCCTAGCAACTGCCTTTTTCTTCTTTTGATGCATTGTATTTTGAGGGGGGGGTTTATTCCCACGGGGTTTTCTTTCTTTCCTCATTTTTATTCAGTGTTCATTAGTTGCATTGTACATGAGTACCTAACATTTCCTAGTTGTCGGGACTCATTTTTACTCCATAGTGATGTTCAGGGGGGGTGTTGGAGAAATTTTTATTTTCGGCACACTAGTTCAGTGGAGTTAACTGACAAGTTCTATTTTATACTTTCTATTTTAGATCATCATTATTATGTTATTATGCATGCATGCATTATGCTATTATGGAATGTTATGTCCTATATATGAATGTATTCCACTCATTAATTGTATCATATTGATCATCATTATATCAATCATTTGATCATTGATCATCTCATTGAAGTAGTGTGAATATATTTTCTCATTCTTCCATATTGAATATCTCTTCCTTTCTTGATATGCTTTGTTTGTACTTGTTTTAGCCAGATCTGTTGTGCAGGTTTCGATGAAACATTAACAGTCTTGTTTCGGGCTGGTACACTTCATCTTCTACACTTGCTTCATTCCTTTGAGACATAAACTTTGTGATTTCTTTGACTTAAGTGACCAGTGAGAGGGGGGTTAATCTTTACATATTTGCTTCGTTTCACCAGCCCTTTAGGTCACTAGGGACATCTCCCTTGGGGTAGTTTTATTTTACTCCTAAACAAAAAGTGGTTTCATGTTAAGGTGACAGTGATAGGTCACCCCCTTGTTACGCTAATCTTGTTTCACTTGCCTTGGGCTTTGGGAAAGTACAGATTTTGTGATAATAGGGCCCCTTAAGGAAATATAATAACAGTATAATAAATAGCAGCAATACATACTACCTTATAGGTCATGGAAAACACCATCACTTTTGGAGATTACCTCTCCATCACAAAATTCCTCAATAATTAATTTATTTACGTTCATCATTAAAGCATCCTTAGACAAAGACTGTGCAATAAAGTTGTGTTCTATGTAGATATGTATGTAATTGATCTGGCTAAATATAGTTGAGATTGATTTCAGTCGTTGACTAAGTTGAGCAAGAGCTAGGTTTTTGAGATGAGTTTCCTCCTTCATCCAATCAAGAACCATCTTAGAAACACCAAGGACTTGCAACTCGTGCACACTATGATTTACAACACATTTAAGAATCCTATATAAGGTGTTTAGCTCACCTTGATTGTTCGTTCCCACATCCAAAGAATATTTTCCATTAATATAATGGGAATCTAAAATATAGAGAATAAAACCCAAACCATAGTTTCTATGCAGTTCTTGACAAGCCCCGTCGAAATACCTTGAGGAAATACGCTTTTTTATGTCCACACATCAAATCTCCTAAGATTTGTGTAATTTTGAACAACCCTTATAATGTGACAGCATGCCCAAAAGTTGTTGGCAAACCTGAGAAGGGGAAAGTCATTTGTCATTGAAAATGCAGGAGTTTTGAGATAACCAAATACCCCAAACTACTAGGGGTGGGAGGATCTCGATCTCCTTCATCAAGGAATAGGTAAAGAAAACACGAAAACAATATTACAAAATAGGTTTTTCGCATAAAGGGGGCATTCCCTACTGATTTTGGATTTCCTGCCAGAGATGAGGAGAAAAAGAACATTCCAGGAAAATATGAATATTGGTTTCTATAGATCATTTGCAAAGATAGCAAAAACCCAGCCCTTGCTTTCCTCTACTCTACATTTTGTCCTAAGTTAAAATCCATTCTTTGAGGACAAGCCAGAAAAAAAAAAAAACAATACTCTTTCGTGGTCCTCAGATTTTCCATAATTTCCTATACCACTAGAGTTGATCATTTTCATCCTCATTCATCATAGCTTGATACCCAACTTTCATCGAATACAAACCTTCAGACTTGTTAAACATCTAGACCAACTCATCCTCGACCTCTATGAGGTGAATATGCACCTTCCTCAATTCATAAAAGAATAATTCCCAAGAACGACACCATTATGCATTTAATACCAATCTCTCCATTGAGAACTAGCCTCGATTCCATAGGGTCAAACTAGTTGGGTCACTCAATTAATTGAGTGTGAAATGGTGAATCTCTCTTAGATGAGTTACAAGATCCTCCAGCAAAAAAAATCTATTTCCACTCCCCACAATAGTGTCCATCCCAACTTGCACCTGAGATCCCGATCCAACCTTTCAGGCCAAGAAAATACCTATAACAGGAAATGCTTATCTGATGGATCACCATTGATTAGAAGCATTAAGGGAAGAATTGTTTTTCTTATGAATCTAGTCTAAAATTGAATCAGGTGATATGTATTTATCAACCAAAATTTGTCTCCAGAGACTGTCTAGGGACAGGAAGACCCACAAATATTTTACTTCCAATGATCAACCAAAAACAAATATATCCTTTAATCCCCAGCCTCCAAGCTTCTTAGGCTTGGACAAAAACTTCCAACTTACCAAAGGTGAGCCCAAGTATTCGATGTTGCCCTTCCATAAGTAATTGAAGAAAAGTTTTCAAATACCATTGAGAATACTTTTGGGGATTTTGAACAGAATATGCCAATACTCGGGAATGGCTTCGATTACAAACTTGATAAGTACCCAACAACCCCCTCAAAATATCCACCTATTACACCATAAATTGATCTTCCTCTCAATAATGGTCAACAACCATTTCCAATCAGATATACCATTGTTATTAGGCTTTAACACATATCCAAGGTACTTAATACCATCCTCCAACTCATGGGATGGAAAGTTGAACAAGTTGGTGATCAAGTGTCAATTATCGTCCTCTATATCTGAAAAAAAGATAGTTCACTATGTTATGTTTATGACCATACATGTAGCATCGCAAAACAACTCCAATATGTCCTTTAGGAATCTACCATCGGATTCCACGCAAAGGAAAAAAATAAGGGCGTCATCCCCAAATACTAAATGGGAGAGACGTTCATGTCTCCCAACTTTTAAACCCTGGAAATGATGTACTTGTTTGGTCTCCGTTAGCATACGACTAAGACCATCTATAACTAAGATGAATAGGTATGGTGATAAATGGAAACCCTGTCGCAACCCTCGATATGGTTTGAAGAAAGGAGAACCTAGACCATTTATAAGAACAACAAAGGAAACTAATGTCACGTAGGACATAATCCATTTGACCAAATTAAGTTCAAAACCAATATGTAGGAGAAGAAGCCTGAGATAGAGCCAAAAAACTCTATCGTAATCTTTTTAGAGGTCAATTTTATAGACCGAGACCGAACGCTTATGAGATTTGATTGTGTGTAGACCTTCCTGCACTGACCCAATGGCTTCATGGATGAGCTGGCATTAAGAAACCAAACTGCTCTTGTGGTACGATAGTGGAGAGTATCATTTTGAGCCGAACAACAACAATATTATTCATGATTTTGTACAAGAAATTGCATAGAGAAATAGGCCTAAAATCATTGAAGGTTGTTGGACAATCAACCTTTGGAATAACAGCGATAAAAGATGAGTTAATGTTATTCAAAAAATTACCAAAAATGTGAATCTCTTCCAATACCTGAAGCGGATCAGCCCCAATGATATCAAATAAATCTTTAACAAATGTTATTCTCTATCTATCCAGCCACGAGATTTATCTTTTCTAAAGTTGGAGATTATCACCTGCAAATCCTCTCTAGTAATCTCATGAAACAAGTCTCGATTGTCATCTTCTTGAATGAGATGCATCAAATAAGTGACGAGCTTTAAACTTTCTGCCATCTTAACTTGGGTCGGTTCCTTGAACAAATTATTAAAATGTTTCACACCCAAAGCAGTCAGTTCCCAGAAATCATGGGCCTTATTACCTTCTAAATATTGCAACTCCTATATTGTATTATAGCTCCTCCTATAATTTGAAAACTTTTGAAAACAAAATCGTGTTTTGATCCCCTGCAGTGATCTAGAGGGCTCGACTTTTTAATTTCCAAACCTTTTCTTTTTCCAATAAAAGATTATACCTCTGGGTTTCCAATGACCAACAATCGCCCATTACTGCTTGAGTCTTGTGTCCCCTTGTATCAAGCCATAAGGGATTTCAAGCTTGGACTCAATGGATTGAAGCTCGGAGTCAATAACCTTCCTCCATTCCCCATCCATGAGGAAACCTTTGATTTTAGCATACTAAGAGCAGAGACAAAGTGGAAGCTAGTTGATGCATTTAAATCTGCCTAAAAGTGAGTTCAGTTATCTCAAGCAAGATTTCTAAACTCCTCCACCTCGAGCAAAGAAGGATTATATTTGAAAGGGGTTCCAGGTTTCCCAATAGGATGATCCAGTTCTAATAAGATTTGTAAATGGTCTGAATATCGCACTTTCAACCTACGATCAAAAAATATCAATACATTGGAGAAGGTTGTGATGGACTAGGAATCAGTCTAGTATATTTGCAACCTCTTCATTCACACTGTGGTTATTACTCTAGGTCGAGCTCAAATTGACTAGTTCAACATCAACTAACCCCACCAATTCAAACTTATTAATGAAAAAATTGCTAAATTGTCTTCACAGGAAGAATTCCCCCAAATATCCTCCTTGTTCACCATAAGGTTCAGATCCCATCGATTATGAGGTTATCAAATTGAAGACAAGTTAGACCAAAGAGCCAGTTCCAAAAAGTTTTCTTACCCTCGAAAGGTCCATAAAGGTTGAGAAAGAAGGATCGATCCAACTCTTTTCAATATAATTGTGTGAACAAACCTGAGGGAATAGAGAAGCACTTAGTAAGGGAACAATTGGATGAGAATCCTGTAAATAATCCCCTCGAGAACCCATCAGATTCCACTCCATAGAAATCCCATCCCATGAACACTTTAACCAAATCAAATATTATGGGTGCACAAAGTCCCATGGTTTATTGAATAAACATTATGTCTAGTTGATCCAATTCCACCAAGCACTTCAAAGAGAGTTTTTTGGCCCTCCCTCCAAGGCCTTTCATATTTTTTTATAGGATTCTTGTGGAGAGGTCGCAAACGGGGTTCATCTTGCTCTAAGGACCCCTGAGATAAGGTGTTGTCTACCCTGTGAGACCTCCCAAGAAGCTCGCTCCCAGACATTCTTCAATGCATACTTACACCCAATTTTAGATTGGTCGAGTTCCTTTTGGACATATAAACCTAGTCCACCCAAGGGTTGTGAAACTTTTTCAAGAATACACAGACACAAAAAATGTGGGTCCCAACAAGAGGAAGTAGATGAGGAACCAAATGATAGATTTTTTGGGCTTCCCGAGTTATGCAAAAGAATGGAATCAGAATACTTTGATAGATCAACATCTAGAGATACATCTTCGCAACACCTAGGAATACTAGTAGTCAAAACCCTCCTCAGAGATATACCACGGCCTGACCCTTCCCCTGGTGATGCACTCTTGTAACTAATAGCTCAGATTGGATATTTGAAAGGAGTAAAGCTTACCCATATTCTCCTTTTTTGTGCACTCTCAAATCAAAGGGATTTGAGCTTACTCCATTATGAAGGAATGAAGTCGAAGTCATCACAGAACAATTCCCCCAGGGGGATAATTTCTAGCTTGCGTAGTGCCTATGTCTCCATCGAAACTACAATTTCCCCCACCATATTATTCTTCTGAGGATCCATCTTCTTTGACACAAAAGCCTTTTGATTGTGTTCTTCTTCTCTTGTCTTCAATGAAATTGGAGATGCTTGTTGATCTCTTTTCTTGTTAAGGAGCAACCTCATAGGATATTCTTATGGAAATCCAAAGATACCCTCTTCATTTTTAAAGAGGTGGTTCTCCTTATTTCTCACTTAGATAATAATTATGTCACTCATGGATAGATGATTTTATCATTCACACACTTAATACCTGAGAGTGGAACAAGCAAAGCACAAATTCAAAAGACAAAAATTTAAATCATGAAGAAAGAACAATCGTTTCTACTATTATACAACTTCCAATATCATGGAAAGATATAGCGACATTTCTGAAGCAAGAAAACACAACAAAGAGTAGCAAAAATGGTCCTTTTTCATAGAACTTTAAATGATTTAGCAACATTCATAGCATAGGGAAGTAACGAAAACTCATTATCAATATTTCATGCTTAAATAAAAGTTTGAAACCACAAAAGTTTTGAACCCCCGAGATAGTCTCTATGGGATTTCAAAAAATAAGTACAAATTGATTGTTCAATATCAAATAAAATGTGTGCAACAAACCGACACTACACAATATTCATGATATTTAAACAAGAAATAAAAAATGCATCTATCCTAGTAGGCTGGGATGGGGCTCTCGTGGACCATTTATTAAGCAGAGGCAACCTGAAAAACAAAAAAGGGGTAGTCAGAATTCAGTCTTGCAAACACCAATACTCAAATGAAAAGACTGGATTAGTTGCAAACTAAGAAGGAATAAAAGCAAGGGTAATGCTTCATACAAAGCTTGTACTCACAAAAATGGAAGCAGAGAAGGGTGCTTCTGGATTTTTTGTCATTCTTTAAATAAGAGGGAGCATCTCGAGTGAAACCGTCCTAATAATTTCTTTGATCTTCAATATAACGGTGGACTAACAATTTCTTTTAACGCACCATTCATCCATTCTTGGATATATTCATGTAATAGTGTTATAGTTATGTCTTGTTTTACCTTAAGTCTGAACAACTCATCCTCAATGTTCTTCGATGTGTCCTACTGTTGTTGCACTATGGATGATTGATCTTCATTCTTGTTCAAAAAATTGACCAGCCATCGTCGAAACTCTTTTTCTTAAAATTTTGCAAGGTCATCAAATTTCGTTCCCCATGCGACCTCAGTACACCCAATTTTTTTCCACCTAATACTTATTTAACAACATCGAGTCCTTTATCAAGAGGGGACCTTCTAGTTCCTTTATAATATCAAGAAATTTTAAAAACAACACACTCTTATTTTCCATCAAAGAATCACAAGTGGCACTCAATTTCCGAAGAGTGTCTATTATCCCAAGCCATCTGGCCTATATTTTCTTCAACCTAATTTTAGAAGGAAGGTCCTGATTTCGCCTTAAATTGTCCACAAATGTGCTTACTACATTCTTGTAGTGTGTAGAAATGTTCATCATTTTGCAAATCCTCTTGTATATATTCACTGAGGGCGTGAATCCTTCCATCTATGACACTAGTGTCGATGATGATTTCCCAAGCTTCCTGCATAATGCCAAGTCTTTTATCAATATTTTCAACTATATATCTCCTAATACCAACGAGCAATTTTGCGACTTTAGTGACTTTGGAGCTTGATCCAACTATTTCTTCAGTGACCTCCTCAGGAACCATCTTAGCTAATGGTTCTGCAAATAATGGCTTTTGTCTAAGGGCATCTTCGAGTTATCTTACCCTCTTTTTCAATCTCTCATTCTCTATCTCTTGATATGTTATCAAGTGAGCTAGAGCCACGTTGGTATCCTGATGGAACTTGAGAGCCCCTGAAGGTTTCAAGCCTATAAATCCAATTTCAAAGCTCCATTTTCCCGTCACCTTTTTATCCTTCATATTAACTCTTTCGATAAGGAGATTCTCTGACTTTTTTGTACTTGTTGTGATGAAGAGTGACAGATTCTTCCTCAAAAATAGTTGAACCCTCACGAGCCAACTCATATTTTATCAACTTGCTCTCTGATAGTTGTACTGCAACCCATGTGGGCATGTTACTGACTTCATCAATTTCCATGTTAGTCGTGTTCAATTCTACACTAACGGGGTCTGGAGTAACACCTTCATCCAGGTTCCTTTTTCTTTTGGGGATAGGGGTAATTGTGTGTGTTGCCTCCAATTGGTATCACAACAGGTCCCACCGTCTCCATCACCCGCACATCCCTAATTGTTTTCTTCTCCTCCCACACTAATCTCTTAATCCTTGTGGCCTAAAGAGTGATCTTATGGGAGTGATGTTCTATGCCAACTTAGGCATTGGTTGTGGATTTTCCCCTTTGTCTATGTTGTGGTTGTGTGTTTCCTTCCAGGGTAGATACCTTCACGACACCAATGTTTGAACTTACCATGGTATGTGCATCTTCATAAGCAAGTTGTTTCTTCTTTTTGGTAATAATTTTGCTTGGGGTAATTGTCACCTTAGCCTCAACATGTGAGTCTTCATTGTTGTCGCCCCCTTCTGAAATTTAGTGCAACTTATTGAAGATCGACGCATAACCGATTGATACCATATGGGCCGCAAAAATACCTTATGATTCAAAGTCGTTGATGGCTTCTACTTCTTTCATATCAAAGGATTCGAAAAATCTCGCCATTTCTGTGAGACTTAAGGAACTTTGACTGAAATACCAACAATTTTAAATGGCATGGGAATAAATTGCCACTTTCTCTTCTTATCAAAGAAGAAGGACCATGTGTTATATTGTCTACACAGCTCATACACCAAAAATCCATCACACACGAACCTTGGAAGAAAAAAAGGGTTTCCCTTTGAAGCCAAAAATCCTTATGTATGTGAATTGTTCTTCAAACACACACACTCCTTTCTCCTTCAGAAAATCCAAGGTTGCTTATGTAACCCTGGTCGGTTCAGTGCCTGTGAGCATGATTCTACATTGCTTGACGAAGGAATCTTGGATTTGGTAAAAATAAGATGGTACCTTGTGTTTCCATAGTGTAGGATACCAAAATTGAGCGAGGTCTTCTTCAAAATTTGCATTGCCCCTTGGGGGCATGCCCTCGAATGTATTATAGTAAGAAAGAGCGAGAACCAAATAAGAGGTCATGTAGAACCTCTTAGTCTAAATAAAACTAGACAATTATAGGGAGATCTCATTCGAGATTACTTGAGCATAATCAAAGATAGTGCCTATCTTTACTGAGTAATGGAGTATATCATGGACATACCCGGGGACATACATTGTTGAGTCTTGACCCACCAATCGTGCTAAAATCCAAGTGAATTCTTTAAATGACTGAGCCAACATGCATGTGTTTATTTCATTGACATTCGAGCATCCGACCAAGGGATGAACAAGGAATTCCTTCAGTAAACCCATGCCTCCACCTTGAGCATCCAAAAAGGAATCTGCTTCAATAAGCTCTAGGACTCTGTCTGGTGTCGAAAGATGTAGCATCCTT
>WSFP011476516.1:0-16888 GCA_009831015.1 Picea engelmannii
TATGAATCTTTGACATTTATCACAAGATTTCACAAAGGCGCACACATCTGAAAAAAGAAAAGGCCAATAATACCCATCCCTTAAAATCTTATGAGATGTGGTCTTCCAGTAATGATGGCCTCCACAAATACTTGAATGAAACTGATGTATGACTTCAACCGACTCTTCTTTGTCTAAACATCTTAGTAGTAAACCAACAGGATATTTCCAATACAAAAGATTATTATAAATGAAAAATTTAATTGCTCTGAGCTTAAGGGCTTGGGCTTGAGTCAAGCTAAGTTCAGGAGGAACTTCCAACTTCTGTAAAAAAATGAATAATACTTGAATACCACTCACATGAAAACAAATGCTCGACCACTTGGTGGTTTTTATGTTGTCCTTCCACTACTACCTCTATCTGCAAACTTGTTGAACTTTCCCCAATGAAATTTATGTCCAAAAGATCACAGTTTTCTTCTGTCAAAAGCTTGGTAAGGCCTTGGCCTTTTACCAGCTTAGTGGGCTTCATTTCTATGTCGAACTCGATTAGATTTGTGATCCATTTAGCTCTCTTTCCATCAATATCAGGCTGAGTCAAGACATCCTTCACAGAGGCTGAAGGAACATAGGTGATAACCTTTGCATGGAGGATATAAATTTTGAAATCTTTTAACGACTTAATGAGAGCATCAGCTTGTTTTTCTATAGGATCATACCTTAGTTCACCATCTCTGAGTGTTTTGTTGAAAAAGGCCACTGGGTGATCAAGACTTTCATCGTCTTTTTGTAACAAGATTGCTTCCACCGTGTCATAGGAAGAAACGGAGAAAATATAGAAGTTCTTGGTGTAATCCAGACTGATTAGAGTGGGGGATTTCATGATAGCCTCTTTGATATCCTAAAATTAACTTCTTGCATTGTCTGTCCACTTTATCTCAGATCCTTTTTTAAGCATAGAAGTTATGTGTTTCACTAACTCAGCGAAATTTTGAATAAATCTTCTGACAAAGTTTATCTTACCAAGTAGAGATTGGATATCCTTCTTTGACCTTGGTATGGACAACCTCTGAATTGCTTCCACCCGAGATGGATCAATTTTCACACCTTCTGCTGAAACGATGTGGCCTAGGAGCTTGCCCTTCTTGAGAGAAAATTGAGACTTTTTGGGGTTCAATGAAATCCCGAATTGTCTGCATTTCAGAAATACTCCTTTCAGATGCTTCAGGTGCTATTCATGACTACTGGAATAAACTGTGATGCCATCAAGATAGATGAGGACAAACTTGTCCTTTTCTCCCACGAAAGCTATGTCCATGGCCCTCTGAAAAGTGGCCCCGACATTCATCAAATTGAATGTCATCTTGTCGTACATGAAGGTACCCCAAGGAGTAGTAAAGGCAATTTTTTCTTGGTCATTAGGATGTACAAAAATCTAGTTATAGCATGCGAAACCATCTAGGAAAGACATGACAGTGGCCCCTAAAATTCTTTGTAGCAAATGTTCCATCTTGGGTAGGGGATAGTTGTCTTTCTTTGAGCATTTATTTAGGTTTCTAAATTCAACACATAACCTGATCTCCCCATTTTTCTTTCTCACTATCACTAGATTAGCAATCCATTTAGAGTATCTTAAAGGGATTATAATTTTGGCATCAAGAAGCTTTTTGATTTCTCTTTCAATTACAGGCAATAGGAGAGGACTGATAGGTCTCAGTTTCTGTTTGAAAGGGATGGTGTCTTTCTCGAGGGGGATCTTATGTTGAATGACCTCAGGGTCATAGGTTTTTAGATCACTGTATTTCCAGGAAAAAACATCAACAAATTCCTTCATGATGCTGCAATATTCAGACTTCTGATCAACGATTAATTCAGTGGACAGATTTATGAATTTGGGATGATTTTGGCTTCCTATATTGTGCTCATGGATAGAAGTATATTTCTCCTTCTTATTAGGTTTGTAGGGGACATCGTTATGATCGAAAATCTTCTCAAGAGGCACCAAACCCCGAGGTATATAATTGTTGGGAAGCTGAACGATATCATGTTGACCCATTTTTCTTTTTAGCTTAGGCTTCTTGGATTCCTCTACATTTTGATTTTTCTGGTTAATATGCATATTAGAAAATTCATCTACCACATGGAGAAATCTAGTAATCTCATCATCATCTTCAAAATCTTTCCAATATTTAATATTGTCGGGCAGGGATGGTCTATATTTGACTTGGATTTCATAGTTGAGTCTGGGAGGCATGGGAGGAATAAACATAATGGATGGAACAACAAGGGAATCAACAAGATGATTCATAGCTCTGGGTACATAAGAAATGTCAAAAATGGAAAAAGAGTCCTTGATTTTCCATACTTCATCCCTGTAGGCTTTCAATATGACATGTTTTTCTTGGAAAGTACTATTCAGTTGTTGTATGATGAGATCCGTGTCTCCAAACACTTTTAGTCCTTTGATTCCCATTTCCTTGGAAGATTTTAATCCTAATAGCAAAGCCTCATACTCTACTATATTGTTAGTAGTTTTGAACTCAAGATTAAAAGACAAATGCATAGCCTCTTTCGAAGGAGAAATCAAAACTACACCTGCTCCTGTCGAGTCTTTTCTACTGGCACCGTCAAAGAACATGGTCCACACGAGAGTAATCTCTCCATCATTCTGCTAATAAGTAGGCTTTGTGAGCTGCAATGGAGCTGGATGAGAATCATCTATTTGAAGAATGCATTATCCAAAGTATTTGTCTAAAGAATAAATGGGATGGTTTACAAAATTCTTTCCATCACTAATGATGTAGGCAAGATGATTCTCTCTGTAAAGTCTCTTTATCTCTCCTCCAAACATCGAGACTGTGGCATACGAAAGATCCATCTGCAAGGTACCCCCCAGTCTTTTGCTCCATGAAAGTGACAAGAGGAGGCCGAACTTGGGTGGGATATCAGCCACTACAACGTCCATTACCATGTTTCTCATTGGCAACTGGGCAAGGTTTATAACAAGGTCTTTTATGAGGCCGAGGAATCTAACTTTCCTAGAGTCAAAATAGAAGAGGTCATGATAAGGTTTTGTGATGTCAAGCCCAAGTTCATCCATCACTGCTTTAGGCATAAGATTGTGTGATGCTCCTGAATCAAGCAAGAAATTGTGAAGGATCTTGTCATGGATATTTAGGGATATGTAGAAGGGTGGACAAGAGTCATCTCGGTCTTCTACCATAGGTCCTATAGTCACTGTTGAATTGTCACTTGTAGGTTTACATAATCAAGAGCTGAAGGAGTCTTTGGTTAAAGGGACTTCAGGATAAGGAGTCTTTGGTTAAAGGGACTTCAGGATAACAAACTTGAAAATGTCATTCTTCATAAGTTTAGTCAATGGCATAGGTAAATTTACTTTTTGAATTTCTGATTCGAAATTAAAAGAGTATGATAATCTATCGGAAGGTTTTACCTCATTAGGGGGAGTGCTGAGGGTGACTTGTTCTTTGGCTTGGGGATGTAATTTCTTCTGCTGCTGTTTTGCAGTAGTGGAGGTCTTCTTTACAGGAGTAGCAGGCTACTTGGCAACAACTTCTTTCTTTTTCCCGGGAGCAGCAAGCAATGGATTTGGAGCAACAATCTTAGATCTTAAACTGTAACCTGGTTGATCATCTGTCTGATAAAATTATTCTTCAATGCTTTCCTCATGAATCTGTTCATCCATCCGGGCTTCCTCATAATCTACTTGTGTCAAAAATGAGGAATCATTTTCATCCCCAAAGCAATTGATGTCATCTTCTTCCTCAACTGCATCACGAGATAGCTCTTGTTCTTCTTCTAGCATTGCATTTTGGAAGGGGGGGCTGATTCTTTGATCATCAGCTGCATTCTTGTCTCTCTGAAGGATCTGGACCTGTTGGTTGTTCCTTCTATAAGGGAATGCATTGGGATTCCTGGGAGCATAAGCAGTAGGCCTTTTACTTCTTGCTGGTTGTTGACTCTGAATTTTCAGTTTTGACATTTCTAAGGTCAAGTTATCCAACATCTTGGCCATCTTTTCCATTTTGGTATTTGAAGAAGAAGGAGGGTTAGCATAAGACTTCTTTCTCTCAAATTTTCCTTTAAGTTTATGAGATGCCATAATGTTAGATTCAACCTCAAGAGAAACATCTTGCATTAAAGCAAGTGTGGATGATCTTCTTTCTCTAAAGATTAAGCAAAATTATGGATCAAAGGCATAAGATTAAGTGATCTTTGTTGATGAATCAATTGGCTTGATCTTTGCAGGAATCTTGCCGAACATCTTATTAAATATTTTGGTGAAGTCTGAGACCGACTCCCCTTTTCTCTTGTTAGATTTTTGAACTAAGAGATGTAATACAAGAGCTCTTCTTTCTCCCCAATGTTTCAAAAAAACCTCATCTAACTGCTCAATACCTGCCACTCAATTTGCTGGTAGTTCCTTGGACCACTTCCTGGCTTGGCCATCCAAGCTTTGCACAAAAATTCTGGTCCAAACATCTTCTGAAATGTTAATGTTCTCAGCATAAGTATAGAAATCTTCTATATGTTCTTCAACAGTATAATCCTTGGATACGGTAAACTTCGGCATATATTTCTGATAATATCCCGTTGGCATGGATGATAAGGGATTGGGCAACACAAGAGGGGAATATCTATTGGCTAAGATTTGTTCCATCTTGGTCAAAGGGACAACCATGGAAATCTTGGGGGTTGATGCAGAGGAAGAAGCTTCAGAAGATTATGGCTAAGAAGGGATAGGTGATACTATAAACAATGGTTGATTTACTTCACTGAGAAAAGAAGGAGAAACACTGGTAGGATGACTACCCTGGGCAAAAATTCCTGAATAGGGTGGAAAATAAGAGGTTCTATAAAACTGACTGAGCAGTAAGGATAAGTTTTCTTCACCCTTAGAAGAAAGATCTTCTAAAATATGTTGAAGAACGGGCAGATTGGTATGAGTATGGAATACACCCTCTATAGGCTTAGTTGGTGAATAATTCAAAGAAGAGGAAGAGTCCTTTTCATGGAGGGATCCTACAACTTCTTCTCTAAAATTGGATGTAATAACATGCTCAAAAATAGAATCTATAACATCAGAGGAAATTGAAGGCTCATCACCTTTCAAGTTTTTCGACACAATCTCAATTTTATGAGAACTAGAAGTTTCACCAGAAGGGGATTTGACAAGAGGTTCTCTAGATACAAAAGAAGAAGTGTTTCTTGAAATACCTAGACTAGATGCTCTTGCAGATCCAGAAGTTTGTCTTTGCAAATATTTTCCCCTTCTGATGATCTTCTCTGGATCTGGAATTGGTGCTGCCAGTGGTCTTTCTTAGTTTTCCCTGGTATGAGCCCTTCTCAGAGCCACTTCGTTCCAATGGAGTTTCCAGATAGATGGTTACAACCCAAAATGTGTCCAAACTTTGTCTATCATCAAAGTTGGACTTGTCGTCTCCCAGGGAAGCTGAGCTTCAATCTCCTCTCCCCGACAATGACACTAATTTGTTAGCACTTCAGGAAACTCTCCTAGGTTGTATATCAGAGATGCCTGGTAACTTAATATTTTTGGTAACCGTTTTCTCAATAATAGGTGTGGGTTTGGATCAAGATGAATATATTAATCACTAGATTGTATCTTCAAGACAGTGTAGCTATATTCATGCAATACAAGGCCTTCAGGAGCTATTACCAGATAGGTTTGTAAAACAAATGGATAAGAAAACCAACCAGTTAACCAAAACATACATAGAAAATATATATGATAGGTCAAAAAACTAGCCAAAGATTCTTATGATTCTTGCTTAATAGTCAAAAGTAAGATGACAGTTACCATGGGACCATTAAACATAGACAAAAGAATGATTTCAACTCATATGCATAGACAAAGATGAAGGAGAGTCCGACAATAACAAATGAAAGAAGCTTGCAGGATTAATATATTAAAGAAAGTGTATTTTTACAATAACAATAGATTATAGAACTCAAAATCGAACCCTGTGTTCATGAAATTTTCTTGGCTTTATAGCCTTTTACAAACAATTTCCAGATCCTAGATTACTGGATCGAATTTAGCCAAAAATAGAAAATCAATAATTGGCCCAAGTAGACTAGATCAATTCAACTTCTCGACTGATCTTTATGTTCTTAAGATTCTTGGCAGGTGTAGTGAGCCTTTCGAGGTTGCTGGATCTCATGTGATATGGGAGGAGTCAAACTTGACACCTGTTGACAGTCAAACAATCTTATATCCTTGACAATAGCTAACCGTTGTTTACCTTTTCTGTCTTTTAAAGCATCTCCAAAACCAAAACAAACTCTTGATAAAGATGTCATTAATTATCTTCCATCGATTGGAACCATTTTTGAGTCTTTTGAACAAGAAAAACTTGGACCTGTGCAAAAATATTAGTTTTCTGCCTTATGAGTGCTTTCGGTAGCTAGAGAAAATAGAATTCAGGTCAATTAGTTACCAAAAGTTATGCTTTCAGTGGCTAATGAACAATCGATATGTTCACCTAAGCCACCGAAACCTGAGATTATCAAAATTTCAAGACTACCCTTGTCTGTAACACCCTGTTTTCCCCAGTCTGTAATAATAACTATACTAGACAAGTATTGTGGAAAACCCAGAAATGTGAATGTGTGATGTGAATGGACCTTGTGAAAAAGGTCAATGAATGTGAATAATATTATGAATATATATTGCAGGACTGCTGGGAGGGGATATGTTGAAAAAGAGACCATGATGGCTGAAGAAAGGTGGTGGAAGGCACCTAGAAAGGTGGCGTTAACTTCCACGAAACCAATAGAGTATTTGGACTTCATTGGCCTGGAGAACCAAGAGTGGCTCACTGGCCCGAAATAAATTACTCGCGGGTTGGTAGGTAGATGGCTCCTCAGGAATTAATGAGGGATGGGGGAAGTGAACCGCCCATCCGTAGGAGCCTCGGGCCTGACCACCGCGAGGGAAATCGCACCACACATAACCTCGCAAGAGGGAAATGCAGGAGGAAGAAGTGCAGAGGGGGCAGACATGAGGAAAAGAGGAAGAACTCTGGAGATATGCAGAGTGAGTGATAGCAGAGAAGGGGGAGAGTAACCCTCGTTCTCAGTAACTGGCAAACCGAGATGCAGTCTTGCAGCATTGTGGTCTCAGCTCAGGGGTGGCTAGTGGTAAATCCGTTGGGAGTCGCTGATCCTACGGTTGGGTGGAAATGAGCACCCCTCTCAGTAGTTGCATCACCTCTGGTGTTATTTCTGATAAGTGTTATTTGAAGTTAATGCCATAATCACATGTTCAGTTTTATGCGTTTGTAAATAGTTCTGAATAAAAGTGTTTACCTAATGTTTGATTTGATAGAATGGATGTCTATGTATGCTTACATGACATAGTTGTTTTATACACAAATGATTAAGTCTGGGACATGAGCTTGCTCCACCGAGAATCATCTTATTTGCTTAGTTTCTCGTAATATTCTGGGAAGGCCCCTTGAGAGTACTCTTTTCCGAGAATTACCCCATAAACCTTGTAACTGTACCGAACCTTACCAGAGACTTGATTAAGATCAGGGATAATTGCCTGAGAACCGTCTGAGGGTTCATGCAATCTGGGTTTGGAACCCTTATGCAAGAAAGAGTAGGTTTCTAAGGTCTCAGGGTCATGGGAGCCTGAAGCTCCGAGAGTTTGAACTCCGTGATTCAAGCTCAGAAGGGATAGCGAGTTCAAATATAGAAAGAAAATACCCTATCGCTTGGTAAATGAATGGTCGGTATCCTTTCGAGGATACCCCAAGCCTGTCAACACCGACGGATCTAGAGAAGGAGCGTAGGTGTTAACACCTCGCCCTTTCAGCCTTCGCAAATAGCGGATGGATCCTAGACCGTAGATCCCAGGGACCCATCGGAGTTCTATAAGCCGTCGATCTTAACCTTTACTTAGGTGGGAGAGTGAACTCGACTACATATTGAAAGTCCCGAAGACATCTGGACCGTCCATGTTGGAGGACAGGTGGCAGAGATCTGACCATCTCGCATATCGGGGATTCATGAGTTTGGAGGTGTAAGACTAGGCTCTTGGAGTCACGAAGTCCCGAGTCATGAGATCGTGATGTGATCTGGGTCGTTGATCAAAGAGGAAGGACAACCATGGGATCTGACGTCTTGATACATCACGTATTGGGGATTTTTGATTTTGGAGGTGGAAGACAAGGCTCTTGGAGTCACAAAGTCCTGAGTCACGAGATCACGATGTGATTTGGGCTGTTGATCAAAGAGGAAGGACAACCGTGGGATCTGACGTCTCAATACATCGCATATCGGGGATTCGTGAGTTTGGAGGTGGAAGACCAAACCCTTGGAGTCGCGAAGTCCTGAATAGCGAGAAGTAGGAGCAACCATTGAGTCAGGACCTCCTCGCCATATTTCATATTGGGGTCTTGGAGGTTGAGGGTAATCAGTTTCGACTGTAGAAGTCATGAGCTTGCGAGTTGCGAGAGCTTGTGCAACACGTGGCACGTCTGCTTGGTGGGACCCACATGGTTGATAGGTGGTGTGACGATAAGATGTCCAGAGAGAGGGAGAAGTGGTGACAGTTGGTGGACATGTGTCATTTGAAATGAGAGTCAACATCTTGTTGACTTCTCATACTTCAGGTTCTCGTAAGAAAGGAGCACAAAGGCCCAACAACTCAAGTCGCAAAGTTGCGAGTTCCGAGAAGCCCAGAAGGAGTCAAACCTTCTCTGACTTTCACATCTCGGGGTTTTGTAAAAGAAGGGCCCAGAGGTTCAACCTTTCAACTCGTGAACTTGCAAGTTGCGATCAAGGCCAGTATTTAGCCCTATCCGATGGTCACGTGTGGAGAGCGCTAATAAGGTGGGGCCATACCATATCGGAACCTCGAGTATCGGCGATTGGTGAAGAAAATTCAAGGGTCTTTGACTCATGACTTGCGAGGTTACGAGTTGTGAAAGGCGCTTGCATTTAGTCACATATGTGGTCCTATCGAGATAGGGACTAAAGAAAGGGAGCTAGTTCTTTGTCGCTAAGCGGCGGGTAGATCTGGATGACCATAACCTACACGCCGAGATCTACGACTAGGGTTTTATTCTGGAGCCCCCTCGCCATTATACCTTTAAGATTGGACTCACTTGTATTGCTGAGTCGTGAAACACAAAAAGGCGCCTGGTTTGTTTGGCCTGTGGTCCTAACCCACGATCACAGGGAGGTGAACAGGGAAGAACTAGCCTACGCTAGGCCCCCGTAGGACTTCGAGGATTCTGTCCCTTGAGGAAAAGTGAAAATTTTATTATGTCGTAGTGGGTGTGTTACATTGTGTGTTATTCTCTAAAAACAAAAGATGGAAAATATATTACAATGACAAGACTTCAAAGCCTTAGATAAAATAGATTTTCAGAAAACGCCCATTGATTGGGCCACCAAACATTTCTCAACCTCCCTAACTTTGCAGATTGAAGGTTTTATTGTGCTGTACTTGAGTTTTCATGAAAGGACCAGTCCACAAAGAGTTAAACTTGTCGTGCTTGCCTTTATCTTGTCTGAGGGTGTCCCATTTTAGAACCCAGTCACCAACTTGAAAATCATCCACCTTTTCCTTTTTGTCAAAAGTGTACTTGATCCTCTTTTGATGAGCCTCTGATTTATCCACCAGCTGTTCTCTGACCTGCTGCAATTCTACCAAGTCAAGCATTCTTCTTATCATATCATTTGATTCAGTTTGCTCCTCTTGAATAACTTTAGCCACTGGTAAAACTAGCTGAATAGGGAAAATGACATTAGTTCCATAGACTAGTTTGAAGGGAGAAGTTCCTATGGATTTCTTGTCAGTTACTCTGTCTTCCCAAAGAGAAAACTTTAGTTTAGAATCTCAACTCTTTTGATTCTCTTCCAACAAATTTTTGATGATTCTGATTAGACTCTTATTGGACGACTTGGCAAGGCCATTACCTTGAGGGTAGTAGGGAGTAGAGTGTACCAATTGAATGCCCATTGACTTACACATGTCAACCAATGCATCGGCTTTGAAAGTTGCTGCATTATCTATTACTAGCCTTTTTGGGCAACCGAATCTGCTCAGGATGTTCTCATAAAGAAATTTCATGATGACTTGATGAATGTCATTCCTGGTGGGGATTGCCTCTATGCTTCCACCGTGTCATAGGAAGCAAAGGAGAAAATATAGAATTTCTTGGTGTAATCCAGACTGATTAGAGTGCGAGATTTCATGATAGCCTGTTTGATATCCTAAAATTAACTTCTTTCATTGTTTGTCCACTTTATCTCGGATCCCTTTTTAAGAATAGAAGTTATGTGTTTCACTAACTCAACAAAATTTGGAATAAATCTTCGGACAAAATTTATCTTACCAAGTAGAGATTGGATATCCTTCTTTGACCTTTGTATGAACAACCTCTGAATTGCTTCCACCCGAGTTGGATCAATTTTCACACCTTCTGTTGAAACAATGTGGCCTAGGAGCTTTCCCTTCTTGAGAGCAAATTGAGACTTTTTGGGGTTCAATGAAATCCTGAACTGTCTGCATTTTAGAAATACTCTTTTCAGATGCTTCAGGTGCTCTTCATGACTGCTGGAATAAACTGTGATGTCATCAATATAGATGAGGACAAACTTGTCCTTTTCTCCCACAAAAGCTATGTCCATGGCCCTCTGAAAAGTTCCCTTGGCATTCATCAAATTGAATGGCATCTTGGCGTACATGAAGGTAACCCAAGGAGTAGTAAAGGAAGTTTTTTCTTGGTCATTAGGATGTATAGAAAATCTGGTTATAACCTACGAAACCATCTAGGAAAGACATGACAGTGGCCCCTGAAATTCTTTGCAGCAAATGTTCCATCTTGGGTAGGGGATATTTGTCTTTCTTTGAGCATTTATTTAGGTTTCTAAAGTCAACACATGACCCGATCTCCCCATTTTTCTTACTCACTATCACTAGATTTTCAATCCATTTAGAGTATCTTAAAGGGATTATAATTTTGGCATCAAGAAGCTTTTTGATTTCTCTTTTAATTACAGGAAACAGAAGAGGACTGATAGGTCTCGGTTTCAGTTTTAAAGGGATGGTGTCTTTCTCGAGGTGAATCTTATGTTGAATGACCTCAGGGTTATAGGTATTCAGATCACGTTATTTCCAGGCAAAAACATCAGTGAATTCCTTCATGATGTTGCAATATTCAGAATTCTGATCAACAGTTAATTCAACAGATAGATTTATGAATTTAGGATGATTTTGGCTTCTTGTATTGTGCTCATGGACAGCAGGATCTTTCTCCTTCTTATCAGGTTTGTAGGGGCCATCATTATGATTGAAAATATTCTCAAGAGGCACCAAACCCCGAGTTATATAATTGTTGGGCAGCTGAACGATATCATGTTGAACCATTTTTCTTTTTAGCTTAGGCTTCTTGGATTTCTCTACATTTTGATTTTTCTGGTCAATATGCATATCCTAAAATTCATCTACCACCTAGATAAATCTACTAAGATCATCATCATGCTCAAAAAATTTCCAATATTTAATATTGTTGGGAAGGGATGGTCTATATTTGACTTGGATTTCATAGTTGAGTCTAGGAGGCATGGGAGGAATAAGCATACTGGCTGAAACACCAAGGGAATCAACAATATGATTCATAGCTCTGGGTACATAAGAAATGTCAAAAATGAAAAAAGAGTCCTTGATTCTCCATACCTCATCCCTGTAGGCTTTCAATCTGACATGTTTTGGTTGGAAAGTACTATTCACTTGTTGTATGATGAGATCCGTGTCTCTAAACACTTTTAGTCCTTTTATTCACATTTCCTTGGAAGCTTTTAATCCCAATAGCAAAGCCTCATACTCTGCTATATTGTTAGTAGTTTTGAACTCAATATTAAAAGACAAATGCATAGCCTCTTTCGAAGGAGAAATCAAAACTACACCTACTCCTGCCGAGTCTTTGGTACTGGCATTGTCAAATAATATGGTCCACACTGGAGTACTCTCTCCATCAGTCTACTGATAAGTAGGAATTGTGAGTTGCAAAGGAGCTAGTGAGAATCATCTATTTGAAGAATGCATGATCCAAAGTCTGTGTCTAAAGCATAAATGGGATGGTTTACATAATTTTTTCCATCACTAATGATGTAGGCAAGTTGATTCTCTCTGTAAAGTCTCTTTAGCTCTCCTCCAAACACTGGGATTGTGGCATACGAAAGATCCATTTGCAAGGTACCCCCCAGTATTTTGCTCCATGAACATGATAAGAGGAGGCCAAACTTGGGTGGGATATCAACCATTACAATGTCCATTACCATGTTTCTCATTGGCAACTGGGCAAGGTTTATAAGAAGGTCTTTTATGAGGCCGAGGCATCTAACTTTTCTAGAGTTAAAAGAGAAGAGGTCATGATAAGGTTTTGTGACGTCAAGCCCAAGTTCATCCATCAATGCTTTAGGCATAAGATTGTGTGATGCTCCCAAATCAAGCAAGCAGTTGTGAAAGATCTTGTCATGGATATTTAGGGATATGTAGAAGGGTGGACAAGAGTCATCTTGGTCTTCTACCATAGGTATTATAGTCACTGTTGGCTTATCATATTGTAGGTTTACATAATCAACAGCTGGAGGAGTCTTTGGTTCAAGCTCGTTCATGATAGCAGACTTGAAAATGTCATTCTTCATAAGTTCAGTCAATGGCATAGGTATTTTTACTTTCTGAATTTCTGATTCGAAATTAAAAGAGTATGATAATCTATCAGAAGGTTTTACCTCGTTAAGGGGAGTTCCGAGGGTGACTTGTTCTTTGTCTTGGGGTTGCAATTGCTTCTGCTGCTGTTTTGCAAGAGTGGAGGTCTGCTTTATGGGAGCAGGAGGCTGCTTGGCAACAACTTCTTTCTTTTTCCCATGAGCAGCAAGCAATGGATTTGGAGCAACAGTCTTATATCTTAAATTGTAACCTGGATGATCATCTGTCTGGTAAAAAGATTCTTCAATGCTTGCCTCATGAATCTGTTCGTCCATATGGGCTTCCTCATAATCTACTTGTGTAAAAAATGAGGAATCATTTTCATCCCCAAAGAAATTGATGTCATCTTCTTTTTCAACTTCATCATGAGATAGCTCATGTTCTTATTCTAGCATTGCATTTTGGAAGGGGGGCCTGATTCTTTAATCATCAACAACATTCTTGTCTCTTTGAAGGATCTGGATCTGTTGGTTATTTCTTCTATAAGGGAATGTATTGGGATTCCTGGGAGCATAAGCATTAGGTTCTTTACTTATTGTTGGTCGCTGACTCTGAATTTTCAGTTTTGACATTTCCGAGGTCAAGTTATCTAACATCTTGGCCATCTTTTCCATTTTGGTATTTGAAGAAGAAGGAGGGTCAGTAGAAGACTTCTTTCTCTCAAATTTTCCTTTAAGTTTTTGAGATGCCATAATGTTAGATTCAACCTCAAGAGAAACATCTTGCATTAAAGCGAGTGTGGCTAATCTTCTTTCTCTAAGGATTAAGAAAAATTTTGGATCAAAGGCAGAAGAGTAAGTGATCTTTCCTAATGCATTAGTTGGCTTGATCTCTACAGGAATCTTGTCAAACATCTTATTAAATCTTTTGGTGAAGTCTGAGACTGACTCCCCATTTTCTCTTCTTAGATTTTCGAATTCAGAGAGGTAATACAAGAGATCTCTTCTTTCTCCCCAGTGTTTCAAAAATAGCTCATCTAACTGCTCAATACCTGCCACTGAATTTGCTGGTAGTTCCTTGAACCACTTCCTGGCTTGGCCATCCAAGCTCTGTACAAAAATTCTGGTCCAAACATCTTCTTCTGAAATTTTAATGTTCTTAGCATAAGCATAGAAATATTATATATGTTCTTTAGCTGTATAATCCCCGCATTTGGTAAACTTTGACATATATTTCTGATAATCTCTTATCGGCATGGCTGATAAGGGATTGGGCAACACAAGAGGGTCATATCTATTGGCTAATATTTGTTAAATCTTGGTCAAAGGGACAACCATGGCAATCTTGGGGGTTGATGCAGAGGAAGAAGCTTCAGAAAATGATGGCTAAGAAGGGATAGGTGAGACTATAAAAAATGGTTGTCTTACTTCACTGAGGAAAGAAGGAGAAAGACTGGTAGAATGACTACCCTGGGCAAAATTTCCTGAATAGGGTGGAAAATAAGAGGCTCTGTAAAACTGATTGAGCAGTAAGGATAATTTTTCTTCATCCTTAGAAGAATGATATTGTAAAATATCTTCAAGAATGGGCATACTGGTATGAGTATGGAATACACCCTCTATAGGCTTAGTTGGTGAAGAATTCAAAGAAGAGGAAGAGTCCTTTTCTTGGAGGGATCCTACAACTTCTTCTCTAAAATTGGATGTAATAACATGCTCAAAAATAGAATCTATAACATCAAAGGAAATTGAAGGCTCCTCACCTTTCAAGTTTTCCGACACAATCTCAATTTTATGAGAACTAGAAGTTTCAGTAGAAGGGGATTCAACAAGAGGTTCTCTAGATACAAAATAAGAAGTGTTTCTTGAAATACTTGGATTAGATGCTCTTGCAGATCCAAAAGTTTGTCTTTGCAAAGATTTTCCCCTTCTGATGATCTTCTCAGGATCTAGAACTAGTGCTGCCAGTGGTCTTTCTTGGTTTGCCTTGGTATGAGCCCTTCTTGGAGTCATTTCGTTCCAAGGGAGTCGCCAGATAGATGGTTACAACCTAAAATGTGTCCAAACTTTGTCTATCATCAAAGTTGGATCTTGTCATCTCCCAGGGAAGATGAGCTTCAGTCTCCTCTCCCCGGTAATGACACCAATTTGTTAGCACTCCAGGAAACTCTCCTAAGCTGTATATTAGAGATGCGTGGTAACTTAATCTTTTTGGTAACTATTTTCTCAATAATAGGTGTGGGTTTGGATCAAGATTAATATTTTAATCATTGGATTGTATCTTCAAGATAGTCTAGCTATATTCATGCAATACAAGGCCTTCAAGAGCTATTATCAGATAGGTTTGTAAAACAAATGGATAAGAAAACCAATTAGTTAACCATAACATACATAGACAATATATATGATGGGTCAACAAACTAGCCAAATATGCTTATGATTATTTCTTAACAATCAAAAGTAAGATGACAGTTACCATGGGACCATTAAACATAGACAAAAGAATGATTTCAACTCATATGCATAGACAAATATGAAGGAGAGTTTGACAATAACAAATGAAAGAAGCTTTCAGGCTTAATATATTAAAGAAAGTGTCTTTTTACAATAACAGTAGATTATAGAACTCAAAATTGAACCCTGTGTTCATCAAATGTTCTTGTTTTTATAACCTTTTACAAATAGTTTCCAGATCCTAGATTAGTGGATCGAATTTCACCAAAAATAGAAAATCAATAATTGGCCCAAGTAGACTAGATCAATTCAACTTCTCGACTGATCTTTATGTTCTTAAGATTCTTGGTGGGTGTAGTGAGCCTTTCGAGGCTGCTAGATCTCATGTGATATGGGAGGAGTCAAACTTGACACATGTTGATAGTCAAATAGTCTTATATCCTTGACAATAGCTAACCATTGTTTACCTTTTATATCTTTTAAAGTAAACCAAAACAAAGTCTTGATAAATATGTCATTAATTATCTTCCATCGATTGGAACCATTTTTGAGTCTTTTGAACAAGAAAAACTTGGACTTGTGCAAAAACATTAGCTTTCTGCCTTATTAGTTCTTTCGATAGCTAGAGAAAATAGAATTCGGGCCAATTAGCTACCTAAAGTTTTGCTTTCGGTGGCTAATGAACAATCGATATGTTTGCCTAAGCCATCGAAACCTGAGATTATCAAAATTTCAAAAATACTATTGTCTTAGCTCAAAAATGCCTCAGGACTGATCTTTTTAGGCTTCTGTATCTTGCTCAAAATTTGTGGGGTTACTGGCTGCCTCTGGTTCATTTCATTGAAATGCCACCTCTACAAGGGTTTCAAGAGAAGCATGAGCCTGGTGTTTTGAAGACATTGCTTTTTTCCTCAAAGACCTGACCTTTTTCTTCAAACCTTGAGCTACTCTCCATAAGCTGTTGTAGTCCTTTACAATCTTGTTTTTCTTTTTCTTCTCCTTTATGCTTTCATGGGCTAATCTTTCCAAAGCTGAGTTGCTTTCTGCAATTTTTTTTTATAGAGTTTCATACCTAGTTTTTATTACCTTTTCTAGCACTTCTTGCTCAACTAGCTTCTTCTTAAGCTTCTTGATTTATTTTGATTTATTTTGCTTCACTCATTTTCTAGATGAGGCATCTGCAATTTGTGGTTCTTTTTCTTCTCGGGGTGTAGGTGATGGAAGGTTCTCATAACTTGCTGTGTATATATCCACAAAAACATAATTGTCATGCCCTATGGTAACTGAATCCTCGTGCCCTGTTTCAAACTGCTGCTCTTCATTCTCTGAATATGTGTAAGGAAGATTTAGAATGTTTTTGTTCACTGGGGATTCTTTGGCCTCTTCTTCTTAAATGTTGAAATTCAATTTCTTCTTAGTTTTTCCTAGCTTAGAGGAAGGAGAGGGTTGATTGACTGGGGTTGGAGAGATAGCTCTCCTCCTCCTCTTTCAACTTCTGGGAGTGGAGGATTTCTTGGAATGAGGACTCTTTTTTCCCTCTGGCTGAACCTCAGTCTGGAAATCATTCCAAAATAAGAAGTAATTCCACTCTTTACCTTTTCTTTGCAACAACTCACAAACCAACGGTTTGATTAAACTATGGTGGGATAATCTACCTGCAACTTGACTAGGTTTGGCCTTGACTTGATGAGCCATCTTGGATAAGCTTCGGTGGAGGAAATAGGGCAGATTGAGTGGGTTTCTACTA
>WSFP011476517.1:0-16887 GCA_009831015.1 Picea engelmannii
CCTCTAATCTCCTTAACTCGGGAAGGAAGTAATATCTATGATGTAGATCATCTGAAGGTCTATCGGGACCAGTCATTTCCTTAAGAATCGCCTCATCAGAGGGAAAGACCAGGTCTAAAGGATATTGAGTGGCAAGTTAATCTTGAGTCCAAATAGGATTGAGAACTGGATCTAACTCATGTGTGGGAGTCAGATCGGGGTTGGCCAAGGTCTGTTGGACAATGTTTTACACAACGTCAACTGCAGATAATGGCATGGCCATGCCAGGATTCCATGTCCCTTCCATCGAGGCCAATGGGGAAGATAAAGTCCATGGATCATTAAAGTAGCTCATTCGAAACAAAGACACTTGTAGAATTGCAACCCTCGGCTGGTCGGGAACAACCGATATAAGATTTACATCGCCAGAAAGCGGCAGGTAATCAAAAGTTCCCATCAATGATGGAAACAAACTAGCACCTAAGTTGACAGTGTTGGGTTGTAGAATATCAATCATCAGGACCATGGAAGCCCTCGATGAAGGGTCGGGATGGGATAAGGATAATTGGTCAATGGTCACAATCTGTTCCTCGTGTGGAAAACACAAGACCTGAAAAACCATAGCAACCACTACATGCATCGCATAATTCTAACTCCTTCCTAACAACAAGTTGTAGTCAAGAGGCACATCGACCACTTCAACTTTGACACACACGGTTTTTCCCCCCAACTGCACGGGGAAATAAGGAATAATTCCAAGTGGTCTAAATGACCGACTGTCAAACATCGTAAGCAACATAGGTGACGGAGACAACCCAGGCTGGCCAATGGCCTTCCAACATGCAAATGACATCACGCAAGTTGAGGCACCCTCGTCAACCACTTTATGAAAAAATTTCCACGTAAAATATTTTGTGGTGCATGCCACTACTATCTGAAAAATGACGTGGTAAGGTAGATGGGGTTTCAAGTCGGTGGGATCGAAAATGATCGCTTCTAGGTTGCAAGTATCTACTGCTCCCAAGGAGGACAATAAAACTTTTCTCTATGAGGGGAAACTCTGGAGGACTTCCAAAGCAGACATCGTGCAAGGGGTTTGTGCCAAATCCTCTACAATGGAGTATTTTTGGGTGGTCCTCGTGTTTGGATTATGAGAAGCCTTCTTAAACCCACCTTGGGGGATGCAAGTCATCGTTTCACCCATCGTCTTCTCTATTTGGAGAGGATTCATTGGGTTAGTATCTTCCTTTCCTTTCTCGATAGATTCTGACATTTCGTAGTCTCGTGCCATGGTCTCTAAATGATCCTCAACATTCATCATGTAAATAGTCACGACCGTCTTTTTATTGGTAGGCACAGGGGGTCCCTGGCTGGCCCCTGCCATGCTCATGGATGTGGAAGCTTGAGCCATATTTTTTCCTTTTGGAAAAGGATTCGTCATCACAACAGGCTATTGTTGTGCTAATAGCTTATGGGATTCTACAAGCTGAGGGAAGAGATGAGTCAGGTCATCTTCATGCAGAGATTACACATATACTTCGACTTATTCTTCTCCATTTTCCCCCCACCAACATTATTGGCATCCTTTTAATCCCCCTTAACCTTCTTATTATGTTGTTTCTTCTTTCCCTCGGGCTTCTGGTTGGCCTTGGGATTCATCGATTGCACATTGTTTACATCCGACATCTGGGTAGGGGGAACAGTTGAACTCGGAGTCTGGCTGGCCACAGTTTGTTGTATCGATAATTTTTGCAATTGATTCAACAACAGTTCTATGGACTTGATTTGTGCTGAGCCCACAATACCATCGGCATGGGGTATATACTTTTTCTTTGCCTTATCTAGAGTAAACTGCAGCACGTCTGGAAAAATATCATAGAGCATGTCGGGCTGAGAGTAGATCAGTTCAAGTTGTTGCGCTCTCATAATTGCCTCCTCTTTTGAAAACACTCTGGAAGTTTCTATGTCCTTGGATATGCGGGGCACCAAAGACTTCAGGAACCACTCAAGCAAGAAATCAGGAGGGACCTTAACCTTAATTAATATCTTTCAATGCCACCATTCTCAGATATCATCAGAGACATGGTCGGTCTTGGTTTTCTCAAATTTGGCCAACAATTTGGTGTTGGCATCGTATCTCATGGATAACTGGAAATGGTTCAAAAATACCATTGCCAATTCATTGAAGTAAGAATACCTCAAGCGGTTGATCTCAATATACCATTTTGTATCACCCCCTATAAGATTGCGTTGAAAAAGGTGCAATTGGACAGAGTCGTCCTTCAAAGAGTTTGACGAGCACCATAAATGGAAATTCGTCACATGATCACCTGACTCCTCGCCAAGATTGCCTTCAAATTTCAGAGTATCCGAGGAAAACTTAGTCGGCATGGGGGGCCAATGCGGATAGTGACAAATTGGGTCATTCAGTAATCTCAACAAGTCTGCCAGATGTAGAGTTTCCAAAAATGGTTTGTGAACTATTTACAGGAAAATAGGGTCCTGGAGTTTGTTTGGCACCAGGTTTCCAGGAAAATTTGGACTACTTGACAAGGTTTTGGTAAAAACCATGGCCTTGACTAGCATAAGGTAACTACGTATGTTGGGGTGTCATTAGCTAACTCCTGAAATTGGATGACATAGCCTGTGTGAGGATTGCTCCCTGCATTTCATTCCAAGGACCATGGAAGGGGATGCCCCCAACTGATCAGAAGGGCATGGGTATGGAGCCTTTCCCAAGGTTCCATTGAGCATGGAAGGGGTTTCCCCCAACCGACATTCCTTACGAGGGAATCGATCCTTGCCAAGGATTCCAAAGACCCTATGTGGAGAAAACTCCAGTCGTCGCTCCCTGTGAAGGAATAGTACCTTGAACCAGGTTTTGTTGACCAAAACAAGAGTATGAGGAATCTTGGAAAAAGTAGATTCATTCACTTCCATTATCGCTTGTAAGACTAGCTGACACTCAGAAGGTGTCACCTCGAGAGGGACAACTTGAATCAAGATCGGCGTCGACAAGTCGATAATCAGAGGGTTAGTTGGCCTGAGAGATTCATCCCCAAGGCCAGAGACATTAGGTTCGTCCAGAGTCAGAAAGTATCCTCATAGAGTAGGATTAGGCACAGCTTTCTACACCCCGGTCACTTTGAACGACCCTTCTTGATCAAATCTTCACCGCAACGGTGGCAGAGGTGGCTTCAATGTAACCGGCAACAGGCCCTGGAGCATTTGCGACCGATGGAGTTATTGATCTTCCACTTTGTGAAATGATCAACTGAAACAGTAAGGATTGACTAGTGTTGAACACTAAGCACACACTAAAAGTTTTCCTAAAGATAGATCAAGTAATTGACTATCTAGTAGGAAGGACAGTTACGTCAATCAACACTAGAGAAACTAACCGGTGTAAGTGCAACTCAAACATGGAAGCACCCTCTGGGTATACTATGTGAAGTGTGATCCGATGTGTGCCCTAGGTACTATGGTATACCTTTGTAGTCACCCGTGTAAGTCCCTAAAATATGGGCAACTAGGTTTCCAACTCCCAGTCAGTTAGCAGGCGAGTATAGTCGATAGTCAAGAAGATCGTAATGAGAAGAATAAAAAATTCAAAGCATATCAAGGGTATCGAAAGAAAATGGTCCGGAAGAAAATAGAGGATCCCGAATGGATTCAAGGTACATGAAGTTTCGTAGTAAAATGCAGTCGGTATTATTCCCGAGAAAGACCCTCAATATACAATCCCCACTACGTTCAGTCCAACTTTGGAGGGGTTATCTTTGATGCCTTTCCTCACGCGACCTCGTGTTTATCCCCTATGTTAGAGGGGGGTCCCGGCTAACTCTTATGACACTAGACTTCAAGCACTCCCTAACTTAGACCCCAATGTTTGATTTAAGTGGCCTTGAAGAGTCTCCTCTCCAAACCTAATTCAAGGCCCTAAAACCCTAAACTAGTTTGTGAACCCTACAAACACAAAAGTCTAATGTATTTTAGATTAGGTGTTATTTTTAAGGATTGATTTACTCAAATGGTATGGTAGTGAAACTAATTGTGTTATCAAGAGACAAATAAGGAGGAGAAAAATAAAGCACTTGAAAGCAAAATTACTTTGAATTTAAAAGCAAAGCTTGTAACTAACTCTTTGTAAACTCAACTTTTCTTAACTGATATTTCAAGATCTTTTAAATAAAACCTAAAACTTTCTTTCGCTTGACTACAAGCTACTTACGTTTCAAGAAATCAAGAAGAACTTGAAAATAAAGACTCTTTTTCCTTTTTGCAAATAACAACTTTAACTACTTTACCAAACTGAAATGAAATTCTTTTTTTTTAACCACGTTAAAGAGAAAAACTGAAGTAATTTTTTTTTTTCAAAGCAAGTAAAAAGGACAAAAAGAAAATTGAAACAAGACTGTAAAATACCTTCAGTCCACTGCGGATCACAGGGATTCAACCAAGAAACCAAAAAGGGAAGATCTAAAGCTTGCTCAAAAACCTTTTTAGGGTAAACAGATGAAGACTAAAGAAACAAGTAAACTGAAACCTATACCCAAGCTATGGCCATAGATAGAGACTCTGGTTGATCCAAGAAATCCCTGAGAAGTGTGAACTTCAATCAGGAAAGAGGAAAACTCCCTATTTTTCAAAAAATTTCATGAAGCAGAGACGCGGGTTGTTGCATTAGTAGCATGCGTATGTACGCAGGTTGTTTATTGTGCAGAGTGCGTATGTATACGGGTTGACCCAAGATAGGGCGCGTACACCTCTGTGTCTTTCCAAAAATGAAAAATATCAGGCAGTCTTACAGGGCAGGGACAACTAGTATGCACCCTGGTGGTGACCAGAACCCCTTGACAGACTCAACAAACTTGAAAGAAACTCGAAAGGAAAACAAACCAATCAATCAACCCAAAATCCCCTAAAAACCCTAGAGAGGTCCCTAGTATGGTCGTCGGTTCTGCTAGCGGGAAAATCCCCCCTTTAACTACACCAAGGTTTAAGATGTATACAGAGAGAATGACTATCTAAAAGTAAATATATTTTCTACTCTACCCCAAACATACCAAAACAAATGAAAATAAAGCAATAGGAAAAGAGATCAGGTAACTATACCTTTTATCCCACGTCTGGTGATGATCTCTTCAAGCTCTGTTGTTCCAACGACTATACGTCTCCTCCCAAGGCTGACTTGGATCCAAATATAAGCAAACAAGGACTACAAGCATGCTATTATATTCATGAGTTAGGGTTAGATATCAAATGTTAAGTATAAATCAAAGAGAATACACAAAACGTCATCATTTGGGACAGGGAAAAGATATTATTTTATTCATCAAACAAAGACTGAAACTTACAATATGTGTCGGCCACCATTCCGCAAACATGGTCCGATATCCTCCTTAAAATGCTCCAATAACACCTTCAATGATCCTCTTCTCACATTCTTCTTATCTCCTCAAGGAAGGGTAATGGATTGAATGGAAGAAAAGGGGTTGAATGATGGAATGTTGAGGAAGTTACTCACAAAATATTGAAAATTCTTGGGAAAGGAGGGGAGTGAAATTGGGAAGAGTTTCATTGTTCTTATGCTTGGATGTGAAATGAGACCCCAACAACTCCTTTTATATGACAAATGGATGGTTATTCGGTTGGGTGGTGGGATATAGCAGGTGAATTGGTTGGGAAACCTCCAATAGCCCGTGAATTTCACTGAATTCCTTACAACTTTTTAAAGTTTGCAACTTTTGCAAGCATATGCGGCTTGTTTAGTGTGCAGCAAGCATATGTAAGTGGGTTGTCTAGCATGCAACAAGCATATGTACATGGGTTGTAGTGGTGCAGGGCGCATACCTACTCTAAAAAATTGTTTTTTAAGAAGAGCTTCTCAGCAACGATTTGGAAACTGATGCAAGTAAGAGGGCCAAGGCCATGTATGCATGGATAGGGAATTTTAGGGCTATAACACAATCTGATTGCATACTCTCTTTCAAGGAAATATGAATATGAAGGATCCCTCTTTTCTCTATCCTTCATTGTACCAGATTGGCTCCAAGTTGTTCACTAGGAATTACTGCAAGACCCCAAACTATCGCATCTGATCCAACAATTACAAGACAAATATCAATTTTCTCCAGAGCACTTTTGGCACAATGAAGAGCTTCACTACAAATTTTGTATGTATTTAAGAAAACAATCGCAACTTAAATCCACGGTGCTTTTCGAGCTTCATGTTACACCCACATCTGGGCATTATGGGTTTACCAAAACCTATGACATGGTCAAACGTTATTTTTTATGGGATGGTATGAAGCAGGACATCTGCACCTTTGTGGTGGAATGTGACGTCTATCAACGCAACAAGGGAGAAACAATCAAAGCCTTGGGCACACTACAACCGATTCCTATTCCACTCGCTATTTGGAGGGATATTTCTATGGATTTCATTGTTGGCTTACCTAAATTGGGAAATAAATGTGTGATCATGGTGGTCGTTCATCGTCTTTCCGACGATGCTCATTTTTGTGCTCTTCAACACCCATTCACTGCATCCATAGTGGCTCAACTTTTCATGGATCATATCTTCAAGTTTCATGGCATGCCTCATTCCATTTTCTCTGACTAAGATCCCACTTTCACCTACAATTTTTGGCAAGAATTGTTTAGTCTACAAGGCACCCAATTGCACCTCAGAACAACATATCATCCCCAAACTGATGGTCAAACTAAAGTTGTCAACAAGTGTTTGGAAACATATTTGAGGTGTTTTGCATCTGATAGGAAAAATCATAGGGATCAATGGTTACCCCTCGTTGAATGTTGGTACAACACTTATTACCGTACAACTACTCGCGTGACTCCTTTTGAAATAGTCTATGGAAAAAATCCACCTTCATTTCTCTCCTACATGTTCAGTGTCTCGAAGTTCCAAGTGGTTGACAAAACTCTTACAGTTCGAGAGGCTGTTTTTTGTACCCTTAAAAATAATTTGGTCATGGATCATAATCGCATGAAGTAACAAGCAGATCAAGGTCGCTCATAACGTCAATTTGTTAAAGAGGACCAGCTTTTTTTTTTACTGCAACCTTATAAGCAGACTTCACTCAAGGCTGACCATTGTCAAAAGTTGGCGCCCAAATTTTATGGTCCTTATACAGTTCTTAAGCACGTGGGACAGGTGTCCTATCAGTTAGCTTTTCCCAATCATTATAAGCTCCATCTTGTTTTTCATGTCTCCTGCTTAAAGAAGGTGATTGGAAGTAAATGCCAAACTCAAACCAGTCTTCCCGAGTTGGATGAAGAAGGATCCATCTGGTTGCAACCACAAGCATTGTTGGATCAGCGTGAGTGTCGTCTCTATCAGTGCACCATCAAGGAAGTGTTAGTACATTGGAAAGATACAACTCCTACATATGCCATCTAGGAGCCAACTACCATTCTGCAGCAATCTCCTCATCTCAAGCCTTGAAGACAATGTTGGTTTTAAGGGGGAAGGCATGTTAGGGACCTAACCTCCCTAACCCCTCAAGTAGGTAGAATAATATATTTTCCATGTAATAAAGGCCAATATTAATAAGGCCTAGTAATAAGGAAGAATAAGTCAAATGTAAGAAGTCCTAATAAAAGCTTATCCTTCTAGAAGATCTTCCTCTAGATTGTTCTTTCAGTAGATAGATTTAGTATAAATAAGAGTCAAGGACATGAGAATTTTTTGTCTTGAGAATCATTGTAATAGAGCATTGCTCTACTTGAGGTCCCCCCCTCAAAGAGGCAAGTGAACATTGTTTCCTATCAATAAAGATATTATTTTGGTGTTGTGGTTTCACATATTGTGTTGTTCCATTGTTATTCTCTGCAGTTTTATGTTTTTTTGTTATTATAATAGATCTGGTACCTTACATATATAATAACTTGATTTTTTAACATTCATTTTTTAGTTTTTTATCCCTAGGGATGCGCACAACACCTTGTTTATTTTTATACATTTTTTTTTACAGTTAGTGGAAACACAATTAATCATAGTATTCTTTTTACACTTTTGTTTTTGCAATTAGTGGAAACACAATTAATCATAGTATTCTGGAAACCAAAATCTAAACTTCTCAAATCATATTACATTGTGCCAGCAACTTTGGTGGAGGATATGTTTAGATCTAAATTTAATATGAAAGTAAGTCAAATTATTTAGTGCTTATAAATTTATATGGTTGTAAGTTTATTTATTATTCTTATTTATTAAGACATATAATAACTTAATTTGCATTTGTTTATTTACTATTTATAAATGTATATGGTTGTAAAAGATGTAAATTTAATATCAATATATTATAGTTTATTTATTGTTGTTGTTTATTTAGATATATAATAACTTTATTTTTTAACATTTGTCCTCTTAATTTTTATCCCTAGAGATACACATAACACCTTGTTTCTTTTAAAAAAAAATATTGCAGTTAATAAAAACACAATTAATTATAGTATTAAAAAAACCAAAATCTAAACTTCTTGAGTCATCTTCCACTCTTTTTTAGTTTTTTATCCCAAGGATGGGCATATCACTTTATTTCTTTTAACACAAAAAATTATATATTTTTTAGTTAATAGAAACACAATTAATCATGATATTCTAGCAACCAAAATTTAAACTTCTCAAATCAACTTACATTGTGTCCAAAACTATGGTGGTGATGTACGTTTAGGTCTAAAAATATATATATATATTTTTTATAGTTAATAGAAACACAATTAATCATGGTATTCTAGCAACCAAAATTTAAACTTCTCAAATCAACTTACATTGTGTCCAAAACTATGGTGGTGATGTACGTTTAGGTCTAAATTTAATATGAATGTATTTTAATTTATTTACTTTTTATAAATGTTTATGATTGTAAAATATATAAATTTAATATCATTATACTATAGTTCATATTTATTGTTGTTGTTTATTTAAATATATAATAACTTATTTTTTAATATTTATTTTTTTATTTTTTTTATTTTTAGGGATGTATACAATACGTTTTTTTTACATCAAAAATCATATTATTTTACATTTAATGGAAACACAATCGATCATAGTATTTCAGAAATCAAAATCGAAAATCATCTTAAATTACACATATGGTATACATTTAGATCTAAATTTAATATAAATGTACATTATTTTATTTACTCGTTATTATAAATGTATATGGTTGTAAAAGATATAAATTTAATATAAATGTAATTTATTTCTTTTATTGTTTATAAATGTATATGATTATAAAAGATCTAAATTTAATGTTGTTTATATTTAGATATATAATAATTTTATTTTTTAATATTTGTTTTTTAATTTTTATTTTTAGATAGACACGACATTTTGTTCATTTTTACATTAAAATTATATTTTTTACAATTAATAAAAACATAATTAATCATAAAATTCCATAAACCAAAAAATAAAGTTCTCAAATTTTTTTACAATAAAAAATATAATTAATAATAAAATTACAGAAACCAAAAAATAAAATTCTCAAATTATCTAAGAATTTTCTTCTCATCATATAGCTTAGCTAAGCCAACATTTATTATGGCCAATCAATGAAATTTATTATTAACTACAACATGCATGACACCAACTTATTTGTTGCTATCCTTAGTAGCCTCCATAACGTACAAATCCACTCAGCACATAAATCGATTATGTAGTATATTATTTAGGTGATGAAGCAATAAGACCAATAGCAAGATAAGTACCAAGATTAGCACTAGGAAAAGTAGAAGCTATTACTCGGGTTTTTTAATTAATTACTTTTCCAACAAAAATTTTACATTATATTGATTGATAGTATAATTTGTAATATAATATAGCTCTTCAGTCAAGCAAATATCTCCACAATCTTTCATAAAAAAAAAATGCTTAGAAACTTTTGTTAAAAGTCTTTCTTAGCCCTCATCGAGCATTCTCCACAATCTTTCATAAAAAAAAAAATGCTTAGAAACTTTTGTTAAAAGTCTTTCTTAGCCCTCATCGAGCATTGTTGTACAAAAAACAACCAAAAAATAAGAGCCTTTTAATAGTTCTTATATACTGTGTAATTTTTGTAAACTACAAAACAAAAAGAAGTTACAAAGGTTTATATTAAGTTGAGGAATAAAGTAGGGCCCTCATGTCCCTCTATCCAAAGGTTGTAATTGATTTTTCCTTTTGGATTTAGCATTGCCTTCTTTGACGGCTTATCTGCCTCGCAATTTGATTCCCGATATATATGAGTGTAGTTGATCGAGGTGAAAGATCTTTGTAGATCTTTGATATTGTCTTTCCAGCACTCTACAACATTGACCTATAGCTTTCCTTTTTTATTTATCCATTCTATAACAATTTTTTAGTCACCCATAATCTGCATGTCAACAATGTGAAGTCTCCTCGCCAAAGGAAGAGTGACCCAAACTCCGAGTAATTCTGCTCTAGTATTTGTACCTTTTCCACAGTTAAAGATCCATTTATGTACAGAATTCTCACTGGTCTTTATCAAGCCTCCAACTCTGCTCAAATGCCTGCTTGATAGAGAAACTCCATCAAACTAGCCCATCACTCTTGAAGAAGAAATAATGCTCTTAGTTGTTCTTATTGTTGGAGTAGGAGATATTGAAATATTGTTCAAAGCTCCAATTGTCTTGTTTATCACTGAGTGTGTAGAAGGGCTCCCATTTTCAAAGATAGTTTTGTTGCATTTGAGCCATATGTTCCATCAAATAAAACAAGGAAGAATTTGTTAAGATGGTTCATTCTTTATCTAGCTATCGAAGCAATCAATCAAATAGGGTCCCCCCCAAATAGTCCTCATCTTTAGGCCTCCTATAATTCTCTGCCAAACTTTTTGAGTAAAGGGGCAATTGACTAGAAGATGATTTACCGATTCACGTTCCTTTTGATAGAAGTAACAAAAGTTTGGTCCTTCCCACCCCCTCCCTTGTAAGTTATCCCAGGTCAGGATCTTGTTTTCCAGTGCGAGCCAAGTGAAGAGTTTAATTTTAAGAGTCAGATCCCACTTCCACATAGGCCTTTCCAGGAGAATAATTCCCTCCTCTGCTAACCCCCCGCAATAAAGGTCCCACTCCTTTGCCAAGTGACCTGTGAAATTAAAATTTACACTATCTTTCCACTGAGAGAAAATTGCACCTTGACATTATGGCCCACAGGCTTGAAAAAGATAATACACATTGTTCTCATTTAGTAAAGTGATTAGATCTTTTGACAGAAAAGTCGAAGACCCCATGCCCAGGATCATATCCCTTCCAACAATAATCTCATGGCCATCCCCGAGCTTCTAGCTCAACCAATGAATGATGATTGGTAGGGTTTTTTTTCAGATTTCTCCAAATCTGAGAAGTTGAGGTTGAGGTTTGGGAAGTCGATCTGAGCTAGAAAGTAACCGAAATATGAGAGAAATATTTATCCTTAATTACTCTGTGTCAGATCCCATCTTTCATCAGAACCCTCCAAAGAGAGTTTGCTACAAGTGCTTTATTGAAGATATATAAATTCTACAACCTCCATCCTCCAAGATGCTTTGGTCTTGCAAAATAATCCCATCTGCACAGATGTAAGTGTTTATTTTTGCTGCATCCTGACCAAAGGAAAGTAAAGATAATTTTTCTGATTTTGTTAAGAACTGAACCCAGAATAGCAGCAAGCACCATCCAATACACCGGTTGGATCTCTAAGACCGCTTTTATAAGGATGAAACGCCCCCCAAGGGAGAGCCATCTATTGCACCAGTGTCTTATCCTTCTTTCATATTTAGCAATTAATGTAATGTTCCAGATAAAAAATAGTATGCATAACAGAAATAATTAGCTAGAAATGGCAGATAAGCAATGATAACCTGAAAAACACCACAATAATACCAAAATAATACTAGAATAACACCAGAAAGAGCATTTTGATTACTGAGAGAAATGTTCACTTTCCTCTTCGAGGGGGAAACCTCCAACGAAGTAGAGCTCTATTACAATAATATCTTAGAAAAAACTTCTCATACCCTCAACTCATATTTATACTAAATATGTCTATCAAAAGAACATTCTAGAGGAATATCCTTCTAGAAACAGAATCTTCTATTAAGTATTCTTACATTTGACTTATTCTTCCTTATTGTTAGGCTTTATTAATATTTACCTTTATTACATGGAAATATATTATTCTACGTACGTGAGGGGTTAGGTCCCTAACATGTCCTCCCCTTTAATAACAACCTTGTCCACAAGGCTTGAGATGAGGATATTGTTGCAGAATGGTAGTTGGTTCCCAAGTGGCATCTACTGGAGTTGTATCTTTCCACTGGACTAACACTTCCTTGATGGTTCGCTGACACAGATGATGCTCACGCTAGTCCAAAATGGCTTGTGGTTGTAGCCAAATAGAGCCTTCTTCATCCAACTTAGGAAGGTTGGTTTGAGTTTGGCACTTAGCTCCAATCACTGTTTTTAAGCAGGAAACATGAAAAACATGATGGATCTTATAATGACTGGGCAAGGCTAACTGATAGGCCACATGTCTCACACGCTTGCGAATAGTATAAGGAGCATAAAATTTGGACGCCAGTTTCTGACAATGGTCAACCTTGAGGGATTTTTTCTTGTAAGGTTGCAGTCGAAGAAACATGTTGTCCCTTGACCAAGTTTTGGGGAATACTTGGTCAGATTTGACCATTTTTGGACTTCAACAGACTGTCAAAGATGGAGCGCGATGCGAAGCAGAGATCACGGGATCTCAACCCACTTTGGGTCATTTTTGGGTTTTTGGGTTAATGTAACAGGAAAGGGATGTCGGCCCATGGGTTTACCCATGCTTAGGCCCACTTTTGTATGTATAAATAGATGCATAGGCGATAAGTTGTGTCTATGTGATCAAAGAGTTGAAAGTAATCTAAGTGCTGGTAATGAATGTAAATGATCTGTGCATCTTGTAAGAGGCTAAGTGAAAGATATTGTAGAAGGCTCTGTTCTTTTAGCGCAAGGAAGAAGAATCTAGCAAGTTGCGCAGATCTTTTGTCCTATGTGAAGTAAGGATTGTTGAAGCTCTGTGTTGTAACTACTTGACCGAGAGAATAAAGAAGAAGAATTTGTGGACATAGCCCCAGGGTGGGGGTGAACCACTGTAACTCTGTGTGTTGTGCTCTGTGCCTCGACCTGATGTGTTTTTCTCTCTCTTTGCTAAGTGCTTTGATGTGTTTAGATATATCTATTGATGCTTTGTGCTTATGAGATATGAATGCATGTTAGATCTAATATGTAAGATTCTTAGTGCTTGATCTATTGAAACTAATATGTTGTATGTTGCTAAGTGTTGAAACTATCTTAGATCTAAGTATATACTACGTTGCTCTGTGTTATCTGCGAAGTGAGATAAGGGTTGATTCTAGGTGAACTATTAATGCTAAGTGTTGCGCGAAGTGTGTAGTCATAGATCTGTGTCCCAGCTAAGGTTGCAGACATCTGATTCCTGCAACCACCCCTGCCTCTACCTCGGGTGAGACTTCATCTGCTTTGCAGGTGTTGCCGAAAGGTTCAGTAGTTAGGGTTTTGTTGGTGCACTCTTGAGTGTTGAACCCTGGGTCTGCCCCTGTGCCAACAAATGGTTCCGTTATCGGGACTGAAACTGTGATTGTTGGGAACTGAGAAGAAGAATCTTTGTGTGAAATAAGCTCTATGCATAGATCTGTGCCTTAGCACACAATATTCTACTTGACCTGTGAAGCTTTGTGCCAAGAAAGAGGTCAGATCTGCAAGAAAGAGGTCAGATCTGAAAGAAAGAGGTAAGATCTGTAAGCCCTGTGCTCTGAGAAAGGTAAGAATATTTAAAAGTCTTAGATATGAAAGATTTGTGCTCTATAGAAGTAAGATAAGTGGAAATTTTTGTTTCTGAACCATGAATTTAGGTATGATTGATAGATTTTGTCCTAGCTTGAATACTAGAGCATTGTTAGATGAAATAAAGTTTGATATGAATAGATCCGATAAGAATATTGATAGATATGTTATACCTATGCATAGAAAGAATGTTTGGACTAACAAATGGATGCAGGATCCTAGAAAGAATTTCTTGTAGGCTAGCTACCATGATCCTAGTGCGCAGTATAGAAGAAGTTGGGGATCATTTAAAAGAAAGAGAGGATTGACCCTATGTTACAGTTGTAGAAGACCGGGACATCTAGCTAAGGAGTGCCCTGGTGGAAGAATGAGTTGTCTCTGTTGTAAGGCTTTGGACCATGAAGTATTAGATTTCCCTAGAATGATTGCTAAGCTTGAAAGAATGAATTTAAAAGAAGAAAACCCTAAGGCAGATCCAGAAATAGCAGAACCCCAGAAAGATTCAGAAAAGATGTTACTTCAGATGAAAGACACCTTTAATGATCACCGACGGGTCAAGTTATCAGAGATCTTTAAAGAAAAAGAATGCATCGAAGTAAGGATAGGAGACTTCGACATTGACTGTGTTTTGGATGAGGAAACACAGGTGAATTTCATGATAGAAATAACTTGGGAAGTTATAGGGAGACCTGCAATGACTCCATCCCTAGGTGGAATAGGGTTATTCAGAGGAAAACCGGTAAACCTATGTGGAAGGCTCACTCAGATATCTATGAATGCTAATGGAACTTCGACAGAGGAAGATTTTGAGATCATCAAGTTTATTGAGGACAACGCCCCGTTTACTATGTTACTTGGAAATCCTTGGATTGAAAGAGATCAAGCCAGAAAGAAGGAAGAAGAAAAAGTTTTAGAACAACAAAGACAAGAGTTAAAAGACTTCATGACTAGAAGGATCGCACAGTTGATTGAAGAATAGGAGGACAGATCAAAGTTATATCACACTAGGAACATAGATGTTGAAGTTACCATAACACCAGAGGGCTCACAGAAGACTAAAGTTTCTATCACAAATAAAGGAGAGATGTTATCCATGAACCCTAAGAAATAACCTCAGCGATGCGAAGTGACTATATCCAAGGAAGATAGGAATCAAAATGGGAAAAGAACCATTGAGACGAAGCTCACTGGGAAGAAGGCTCGAAAGTTAAGTAAGAAGAGGGCAAAGATTGAAAAACTACAGGAGATTCCAGATGGAGCATCGCATAAATAAATATTATAGAATTCGAGCTTCGCCAGGATATCAGGACAGTGACCTATGGCACTTCACCATGTCGAAGCAATATAGCCATTGGAGGCCAATATGTCTATTCGGCTACCACTCTGAACGGGTTTGAAAACATTTATGGGTCACTACTAGACCGTTGGCCAACATTAGAACGGATAGAACGCAATTAATGGAGGCTCCATACCCATTGCAAGAAGGTCGTTGTCGAATTTCTTATTTAACCCGTTGCGCCCTGCCCAAAGAACACTTTTTCCAAATTGAGAATTTGAAGCCCACAGAACTAGTGACTGTATACCATGATCATTGCAAGCAGATTGTTCATCCTAGTGCAGTATCTAAGATCATCGTGACCCCAATTATCTTTTTCGAGCTTATATGTCGAATGAGCTCAGCGCTGCTAAGAAAGTAGTTGAAGAAGTTTTGATTGACTTAATGACTAAGAGAGTCATTTCAGAAAGAAGAACGTCCACTGGTATTCAAGCTTCATCCACGACAGGAGTAGAGGTGTCCCAATCGACTGCTCGAGCAGGGACATCTCGAGCTGACGTAGAATGAAGAACTAAGAACAAGGATGACATCGCAAATGCCAAGCTTATCCCATGCATTCTACCGATGTACTTACCCCCTCTAAGTGGTGCCATCAACCATGACAGCGTACCCCGCAAGTTTGAGTACACTTTGATCACCACGTACCTCCCGAAAGGAGTGTGCACAGTCTGTGTTGACCAGGATAAACTTGCAACACTGAAATTTAGTGATTTTAACCTCGAAGATCGTAAAGCTTACAGCATGTTAGCTCTGCATAAGTACTTAACTAGGACCAAAGGCAAGAACTCTAAGATTGTCCCACAGTCATGGACCCAGAAAATTACACAGTCCACACTCCTTAATGTAATGAAGATCCCACACTTCGGTAGACACCAAGATGTCAACGCATGTGTCGAGTTGTTGATGTCCTGCTACCACGGAGGATACTTATGTCTAGACTGTCGCATCACTGTGGATCCAACCTTGATCAGTCGAATCACAGGACTTAGTATGCAAGGTCCTGACCCACAGGAGTTTTACCCAGGAAAGACATCAGACCACATTCTTGCACAGAAGATTAAAGAGACTTATGGCGATGTTGTGAAGGGCACGTGAGTCTACAAGGTATCCTCTATCGAAAATGGCACAGTGTGCCTTTCTTGTCAGTTGATCGTGGGCAAGTTAGTTCACAAGAACAGACCAACACAAGTGACTGGATTCGTAGTTGACCTCGCAGGGAAGTGCGTCGAGGGACTACAAATGAACTGGGAACAGTATCTTATAAACCAACTAGAGCTTTATTACAGAGAAGCGAAAGGCCAAGGGTATAAGTTCCACTTTAGTTGGTTACTCATACTAATCACCTTCATCGCTTGGGAGCTACCGGAGGGTGCCACTTTCCCAGAGATTGAACCTTCAAACCACTGGCCACGAAGTTCTATATGCTATGGTACTCCAACGACATGAACAAACAATGGCAGTCCAATGCCATCTTCCACACCTATTACAACCAATTGAAGAATGCAATCTAGTCTGCACTGCGCATCATCCTGAACACACTTCATAGGTTTAGACCCTTGATGAAGTTCAGCGCGAATCGCCACTTTATATACCTGAGCTGATGAGCACCAAGAACAACTTCAGTCTTATTTTAAGTTGATAGAAGAAGACTTGGAACAGATTACCAATGAATGGTTGGCGCACCTCCTTGTTTCAGCAGACCCCGCAGAAAT
>WSFP011476520.1:0-16887 GCA_009831015.1 Picea engelmannii
TGTATTTACTTGGCAACCTTAACACAGTTGTGCGGCAATAGATCTTGTATGTTTTAATTTGTTTATGTTTCTGTCCCCCAACGGTTAGGTATTCAAGGGTTCTACAGATAAGGGTTTGCCCTGTGCTATAGCTCTCTGATATATGTGTGGGGTCCAACAGTTTACTCGGCCCAATATCTCAGGGCACTAACTAAGGAGGATAGACCGTACCCTTAGTCATACTACCTAACTACCCAGGTAATAGAGAGTATCTTCCTGAGTGTTGTTCTCGGTGGCACTATAGCAGTCAGGCGACTGATCGGTTTATCTAAAGAGGGCTTCAGGAAATCTAGGTAGATCCATACATAGGTGTTGTCTGATGTGCTACCACTCGAAGGGGTACCAACAGGGGTTACAAGGGTGGCAGATGTGCACTTAAGAACCACTTGTATTTCCTACGTGTATGAATCCCTCAACCGCGGGTTTATGAGCGTAACGACAAATCTCTGTGGCTTAAAGACGTCGGAATACGTCTCTAACTTGAAAATAAATTCCCACAATTTCTGCCAAGGAAAGTGCTCTGATACCACTTGTAATATACCATATATAAAAAGTATGCAGAACATAAATAAAATGCTAGAAATGGAAGAATAACAGTAATATAACCAGCATAATCTCCACAATAACACAGAAATGATATAAGAATAACAACAGAAATAGCACTTTGATTCAAAAAGCAATGCTCACGGGCCTCTTCGAGGGGGCAACCTCCAATCGAGCAGCACTCTGTTACAATAATCTCCAAGCTAGGGTTTTCATACCCTCGACCCTTATTTATACTAAATATGTCTATCAAGAGAAGCATCTAGAGGAATATCCTTCTAGAAGCAGAAGCTTCTATTAGGTCTTCTTACATCCGCCTTATTCTATTTTATTGAAAGGCCTTATTAATATTGACCTTTATTACATCTGAATATATTGATCTACCTATGTGCGGGTTAGGACCCTAACAAACCATAAAACATAATAAAACATAACATATTTATGAAGGGAGGGGAAAATCCCCTTACTCCTTATGTTCCTCTATCATATTAACACAAAAGTACCTTGAATTGTTACTTTTGACACCTCATCTGCTCTTTGATTTTGCTTTCTATGGACGTGTTGAAAAGAAATCTTAATGAACTACCCTATTGTATAAAATCTCATCAAGAAGAGGTTTTAAGACTAAATTTTGAAGTCTCATAGAATCCTTTACCAAATTTATAACCACCATATAATCTCCAAAGACCCGAAGCTTCACCACATTCTTAATGAGAGCCAGTTTGAGGAATAGTTTTAGCACATGCAATTTAACTAACTATTGCTTCCAAATCCTAATTGTTCCTTTAAATGGAAACTATGAAAAGAGGTGAGAATCATAATACCTTTAGCTCTGCTAGGGTCAGGGTTCCCTTGGCTTGCCCAATCAAAAAAAAAAACAAGCTTTGGATTGATCTAATTCTACCTTTCCAATTTGCGTTGGAGATTTCTGCTTTGGAAAATGTTAAAAGCCTTCAAAGGAGTACTAAATTTTAAAGAAAACTTAAAGAGGTAAGAATGACACGTTCTTAAATAAAATGTGATTCCTAGTACTCTGTAAATCCCTAGAGACAATAATGAGGAGATGTATATAGTTGGACAGCCTTAGCTTCTCCATCCACTTCTTATGGTTCTCCACTAGAGAAGATCCAACCCAATATCCAAAATTACCCATCAAAGACATAACATGTTTCAATACTTCTTGTGCAAAAGAACAATCCATGAGAATGTGTTGGAGGATCTCCTCATTTGAATTGCATGAGATGTAGTATCATGTCCCTTACCATGTTCTTTGTTATAAGATACCTCAGTTAGGAGCTTTATATATAGGGCCAACCAGAATAAGAACTTGGTCATTAAGGGAGCACATTGTTTCCAAATTGGTTTCTACCACCAATAGTCTACTTGCTTTGCTAAAAACATCACCTTATAAACTAATCTTGTTGTATATATCCCTATAGGATTTTGAGACCACACTAGCTTATCCTATTGATTCCTTGTCTTGATTGAACAAATTGATAACATGTTGACCAATGAATCACATTTTTCTACCAAGTGACCTTCTAGATCTAAATCTTGTGCCTTCTTCCACTTTTAAATCCAAAATGTATCAAATTCAGCCAAGACAACATCTATCATGGATATTGTCCTTCTTCCTCAAAGGATTGCAACACGCTCATTAGACAGTCTATGTTCCAAGTTACTACATATATATGGTTCCTCTCCTACTCTACATTTTGACCAATTCCTACATTCCAGGCTAGCCATTGTCCAGTAAGTGGGAAAACTAGAATTAGGGCCTTCCAAATAATATAAGCCCCTGCAATAGATTTTATCGTTGTCAAATCCAATATTCAATGGATAGGTGTTGTATATAGTTTTCTCTAATGACCTCCTACCATAGACCTTGTTGAGATATAAGCCTCCAAAGGCTCTTTGCAGCTAGGGGTTTTCCAAAAAGATGAATATTTTTCATCGCCCATCCACAAATGGGTTAAGTCTTATCTAGCATTTTCCATTTTGCCAATGTTGTTCCTACCTTTCCAAAGAAATTGAAAACATATTTTCCTTATATTTTCTAGAATGCTAACTAAACCATAGGCCAAAAGAAGGCTAATATACTAGAATTTCTTATAACACGAATTTAACAAAGGTTGGTCTGCCTCCTAATGATAATGACCAAGAACACTAATTTGTGATTTTTTTCCACTTTTTCACATATTAACTAGATCCAATCTAAATGTCCATAATCATTTGCCTTTATCAAAAATCCCAATTATTTTTTCCTTTTGTGGAAAGGTTGAATATGGAATGGGAGGTTTTGCTAGATTGTTCTTTCCATCCTCTCATCGAACCTATTGAAAGATATGGTAGACTTCTGTAGATCAACTTCCATGCCCATTGCATTTCTAAATAAATGTAGATCTATTTTGATATATTTTGCCTCTTTGGTCAATCGGGTGTAGCTCAAGTGGTTGTGAGGAAAAATTTTACCCTCCCCACATGAGTTCAAATCCCACTTTGTGACATATAATTTTCTCTTCGTGAGACAAATATTGATGGGATATATATGCTTTATGCATGAGTTGTTGACCTAGCCTTGTGCCCTGAAGAATCCAAGGTTTACCCTAGGTACCATCCTCAAAATGAGGGGAAGTGTCGAGCGGTTTACCATGTGATATGTTACCTATGAAAATATGATGCCTATCTAATAGAACACACAAAAAACAATATTGCATCATGCACAAACAAAAAAAGGAAAGTCACTGAGACAATTATATCTATGTTAATGTTTTTATTCTTCCTCTTCTCTTATACTCTCCTAGTATTTTGCCCATACCTTCAACTATGATTAAGAAGAGTAGTGGAGATAAGGGGAAACCTTCCCTTTGGAAATTGGAAGATCTAAAAAAATTTGAGTTTTACCCATTTATGAGAATAGAGAAAGAGGATGAGGCTAGATACCCCCAATCCAATTTACAAATAAAACATTAAAACACGTGTGAAGAGGATAAGTTGCTAGTACATCCCATTTGCTCAATTAAAAACCTTTGATGAGTTAAGATTTATAACTACAATGGGAATCATTTTAGTCTTAATGGAGTGAATATATTATTATGTTACCCTCACAACATCATGGATTTGTAATTTTGCTAAAAAATTGAATTGCTCTTAAGAAGCCACTAGAGAGAGGGTTGGTTTTAGTCTTTGAGAGATTATTTTTGCATTAATTTTGTATGTAAAATTACATATGTATATTAGTATTAAATATTCAAATGAGGGAGGGATACCTTTATTTGGGATTAGAGGTAAGAATGTTGAATTCAAAATGCCTTGGACTTTCCCCGAGGTCCTAGATTATTCCACCACAACAATTGTGTCATCTTCCAGTGTTTCATATAAGCCATGGTAGAACTTTATGATCCATCTATATGGGATAGGTATTTAATATTTTTCAAATGAATATTGATTTCTTTGAGCTCCTCCTTGGAGACTTTTGCAATTATATCCTCATACGGTCTTCTTCTATAAGCTCGGGAAAGGACCCTACCTCTTGAATATCTCAACAATGTTAACCCTCTCTAGATCCTTGTATAAAAGATTAAAATAAGAAACACCATTATTAGCTTGGTCTTGGAAGGTAGAGGCCTTGGAACCATCAAGTATTCACATCCCCCATATAATGTTTAAACTCTTCCTTCCTTTTGCATAATTATGGAAGAACTTTCTAATTTTGTCGCTTTTTTCTAGCCTGATATAACTCAACTCTTTTGTCTCCATTTGGTAGCTTCTGAATCTAGCAGATTTCATTTCTTTTCTTCCAACATCTTCAAATTTAACTTGACATATTCAAAGAAGATACCATTTATGTTCTTTTTAAACATATATGAGGTATTCTTTTCCACCTCATGTCGATCATTTTAGGAATCCTTATATTTCTATTTGGCCCATAATATTGTAGCTTTTTTCACCCTCTAAAGGTTGGAGTTGAAATGTAGCATAGAAGAATCTTCCATATCAAGGTCAAAATGTCTCCTCTTCCTTCAGTATGTTGGAAAATTCCTCGTCTTGTAACTAATGGGGGTTGACATTAAAGGGGCCCAAAGGCCTTCTATCATCTTTTTCTATTGGAAATAAGGTCGGTGCATGATTTGATGGGCCTTTAGCTCCAACCCATGCTCTATGTTTCACCATCGTTTCACAATGAAACAATGAATCTATTCAATATTTTTACTACAGCTTTAACCCCTTATCTCATGTTCCTTCGGGTTGGGACCATTTCAATTGGTTCAAGATCACATGGATACATTTCCTACATTTTTTCTTCTAAAGGAAAGGGGATAGGGTGTCCATCCTAATAACCTCCCCACAAATCTCTTTGTTCCTCGGAACAAATTGTATACCCCGAAGAATCTTGGTACCATCGAAAAACTAAAGGTACGAGAAGTTTTCACATAAATCTTATCTGTTAATATACGACCCATATGTATTAACCATTAAGTACAATTTCCTTAATTCTAATGATTGTTGATTTGTCCTTATCTTAGAATCTAAAAATTATGAACTCAATAGTAGAAAACATTGGTTCTAAGTTGTTACAACCCTCCCGATCTACCTATAAAATAAAAGGACAAAAAATTCCATCCCTTTAGTAAAGTTAATGGGGAACTTTTATCTTCCCCCCTCCTCTACCATAGTTTCTTGGATTAAAACAATATTTGGAATGTGAATCTTCACCAACATGTCTAGAGCATGTTTTTTATGAGGTGTCTCTAACCCTTTTATATTGTAAGACATTATTATCATGGTTAACCTTGGGTGGGTTAGACTCACTCTAAGGGCCCCTTAGATGGTTTTCTACTTTCCTTTGAGGATCTCTCTTTATTCTTTTCATTGATTTATGTATAAAACGAATTTTCTACCTAGGGTAACAATACTTGGGGATTGTCCAAAATTGAATGCTAGACCTCCTTCTATGCCCCCTTCTACCTTTGAGGAATTGTAAGAGGATTATTGTCTCTAGGTTTCCTTGAGATTTTAGGAATAGGGTTTGAGGGTGCTTCCAAAGGTTTTTTATTTGAGTTAGAGGGTAGAGGGGGAGGCAATATAAAATAGGATATTTGAGGACTGGGAAAGGTTGAGGAGATGAGGGTTAAGTTAGAAGCAATAGGGACATTATGAACCTTCAAAACAAATTATCATTTTGAAAAGTAGAGATATGGTTTTCAAGAATGGATATAATAGACTCAGTCGAAGGATTGGAAGGTTGGTCTCCTTTTGGATCTAAATCACCTGGAATCCACTCTCTGAAATCATTATCATCACTAACAAAAATGACTAGTGCTTCCAACCAATTAGTTGGAAAGGAGTTTTCTCCAGGGATCCTCAATGGATCTTGCTAGATATTCTTTGATCAGAAAAAGGGGTATGTTGATTTGGCTTTCAAACTACCTTGAGTTCTTCTAAATTTCTTTGGTGCATAGATAGAGAAGTTTCAAGTGAAAAAGAGATATTTTGCCTTACTTAGGTATGAAATCTCTTCTCAGATTTCCTTCCAGATTGGCAGTCAAAGTTCGCATGACCATAGGTATGGAAAAAAGAGAATCTAAAGGAATATTAACATAGTCTAGAATATTATTATAATTATGTTTTCTAGCTTCTATGGCGATAATGTCTAGGAGCCCTTTTGTTAAGTCTATCCTAACACAAATATGAGCCACCAATCTCAAATTTCTTCGATAAATTCTTTCATCATAACATATGGATTTATTGATTTGTTGGGTATTTGTTATATTCTTTGCAAGATTAGCCAATGTATTGTATATTGGAATGGGAGCAAGGGAGGATTGTCCCCGATTAAAAAAAAAAAAAAATGATTTTGGTCTGTTTTTGGTCTTTTTCGACCCATTGTAATGTAATTTCGGTTAAGGAATCTAATTTGGGTCAATGGATTAGGGTTTTCAATTCCACGAGATCATATCTATTGTATTATAATGGTGAATTTAATACAAAGAGAGTTATACGTGCGGATCTAAACATTTGATGGTTTTCCTGGTTAAGGGTTTCCATGGTAAATTTATGAGTACTATGTGTGAATGCTATTGTTTTCTTTCTATTTTATAAAGAATTTGTAAGTGCATTGCTACATTGTAAAGGTTTAAAACCTACATGATTGAGTTCCTAATGGCCTCAAGGTTCAAGGATTCGAGTGTTCCACAACTCCAGCAGTGCAGTTGAGAGTTTTACCCAATTTGATTAAATTGTGGATATATCCCCTCTGGAATCAAACTTCAGGAACCATGGCTTCAAAACTAAGATGTCATTTTCCTAGAGCTATTTCACTACTCCAATAAGAACTGCATCTCCCTCTTTTTAAATAGATTAGCAAACTAGTCATGGAAGTATAGCATTGAGAAAAGGATAAATAAAGGGTGGAAAGCTTATTGTGGGATTGAAAACAATTGTAAATTAGTGGACCTTTGGATATGGGATAAGAAAAAACTTCTCTTTGAGACTCTCTTCACTCCTATTATTTTGTATGGATGTGAAGTTTGGGGATGCAATATCTCTAGAGAATCATGGAGAAAGATAGAGCATATCCAAAAGAGTTTTATAACTTATAATCTCAAAATTAAAGGCAATACACCCTATCCTATCCTTATCATGGAAGCAAGCCTTTCCCCCATTGAGATCATGGCTATAACTAGGTACCTAATGTAGAAGAACAAGTTAAACAACATGAAAGATAAGAGGCTTCCCAAAATTGCTTCAAATTCCAACCAAAACCACCTACAACTCAAGCAAGGATAGCATGAAGATGTCGAACCTTATCTAAATCATTAGGGAATAAAGGAAGACATCATTTTGGAAAATAACGATAATATTAAAAATATTATTACATCTAAATTTAACGAGAAATTATGGCGCGATAAAGAATTAGAGGACAAAAGAAAATTAAGATACTATAAGGAGGTTATGAACCTTGATCTAGAAGATCAAAAATATCTCTTTCTTTTGACTAGTGTAAATAAGAAAATAAACATTGCTAAAATAAGAACAAATTCTCACGAGATCTACAATGAAATTGGGTGTTGGACAATTCCCAAAATGTCGTGGGATGAAAGAATATTTCATCTCTATGACACTAAGATGGTTGACGATGAAAAACACTTTCTCTTATAATGTCATGTGTATACCTAAATTAGATCTCAATTTCAAAAGATTTGTCACACTACCAACCTTCCTAACCTTCTAACTCATCAAAACTATGGTGATCTTGGAATGCTTCTCTTGATGCTTTTCGATCATAGAAATAAAATTCTAAAGAAATCTAAGTAATCCCTTACCTTTTTTAAGGTTCAATAGACCTAAATTAGGCCTCAATGGACGTTAACCATCATCATCATCGCCATCATATTAACATTCGAGGTGTAAATATAAATTATAATATATTTGTTAAATGCTTTAATAAAAAAATTTATAAAATTTATTTAAATATGATTCCCTTACACGTGTAGTGATCTGAAATGTTTTTATTTGGAGTATTGTTTTCTTCTACTGTGTAATAATATATATATATATATATATATTGGAGTTTCTTTTTTACTAATTTTCAAATTTAATTATTAGAAGTATGATTTTGTAATATATTTTAATTTAATTATTAGAGTTATGATTTTGTGATACTTTCAATGTGCTTTTTAGTATGTGTAAGTATTTTTTTTTGTTTAGTGGAGTGTTATGAATTTCAACTTTGTGTTTTTTTTCCTTGGAAAAATCCAGTAATTTTATGACTGAAAACAAATTTACATCTTTTAGATACCTTCAAGGAATTCATTCATTCAAACCATATAAGGAGGCAATAGAAAAAGCTTCAATTCAACAGTGTATTTAAAAAATTGTCACTCCAAAGATAAAAGGTCTAAGTAAACCCTAAACATTCTAGAAGTATCCAAGTCCTCATCTGAAAATATCAGATAATTTGTCTTGAAATTTTAGAAGGTCTTCCTCCCAATTAGAAAAGGAAACAATTATTGATGCTCATGAAGGAGTTGTGGGCCTATACCAAAAATTTATAATAGAAAATACATTGTATTTGAGAAAATTGAAGAACGTTATCAAAACAAAGGCTTTGGATCATGTTCAAATAATCATCCCTCTTGATTATCCCTTGTACCCCAAAAACCTGGATTAAGATGAATGCCATCTTTAGAAAAGGAATCTACTTCATTGATTCATTCTTTGTAAACATGTATAAAGATGGATTCATTTATGGTTGACTTTAAATTAAATATATCCTCATAAACTTGTCAAAGCAAAAGACTCCTCACACATCCAATTTATGACCATTTGTGGATCCTCCACCACTTGCATCTTTTGGACACCCTCTTGAACAACAAGCATTAAGACCAATTTTAGTGTTGAGAGTTCAATGATGTTGTTTGTACAATTACATGTCCCTACTTTGAATTTAAAGAAATAGTTGTCTGGTAGATACAAGGACCTACCAACCTCTCCTATCATTAAATCACCTTAAAAGGCTCCATCAAAGTAGGCCCAAGCTCCAGACTTGTCAATTGTCTTTGCCAACACAACCCTTAAGACCTTTCTGGTCTTCTCCTATTTAAACTCTACAAGATATTCATGCCTTAAATATAACACTGAAAAGGAGGTAGAATTTTTGCTTCAAAAATAGTCAACTTTCTACCCAGTCAAATTCCCTACGCTTTAATTAAAGGAGGTGCTTTAAGGGCCTTTACTACAGGATTCTCACACCATCCTTTTAGACATTCATCCATGGAGTTATCACTCCAAACCCTCATAAGACCTATTAAACATTCGATTTCTTTCTATACTATTTCAACATAGATGCGGAAAATAAGAAGACGTGATAAAGGTTTTGTTGAACCTCTATTTTGCCATCATCCAGACACTTCTTTTTCCACTTATACTTTGTTTTTGCATCTAAACCTAGCGCTAATGTCATCCATTTTTATGATTTCAAGCCTAAGACCCCCTTGACAAGTAACATGAGGTATAGTTGTTTATTTTATCATTATTCCAAAGTTCTTGATGAATTAATAGGAGTTTTCAAACAAAGTTTTACTAATGAGGAATGTTAGTGTTGTTCATGTACTACAATTGTTCCAATACCTGAGTTCTAAGGTTCAAATATATGTGCACGCCTAAATAGAGATTGATCACATGGGTATTCGAGAGAGAAGTTCCAGCATGGATCATGACCTATTGTTTTGTGCCCAGACCATTCCTTGCTAGTGTGGAGTTCCAAGTCGACAAGCGGGCCAATGTTCCAACTTCCAGGCTTTTTGTGGGTTCGAGATTCATACTATTTTGGTTGCTATTCATATGCGTCCAACGTCATACAAATAACAACTAGATCAAACCATGATCTGATCTTTACCCAATTGGTATGAATGGTTGAAAAGAATCGAAACGAGTTCGATTTGATGGTTTTACGTAACTATTATTGCCATTATGTTCCATAAGCACAAAGGAGGTCAATTTCATCCTTAGCCTAGGGATTTTTAATAAAAAAACATATTTGATCTCTAAATCGGGGTGGAACCATGTCTCTGTAACTATGTGATCGAGGAATAGACAAGTGTTATTATTGTTCGGTATTATCAGACTCTTAAGCATCTGATGCCTTAGCGTTATAATTTTTTAGGATACTATGTTCTTAATAAAAGATACAGTTCTGGTTTATGGTGTCTCTTTGTTCGTGATTTTATGAATTCCTATAGCTCACTACCAGGATTGGGAAGGGACCACCAATTCCAGGAACACGGAGCTTTGTTGTATCTTTATTGAGATTTGGGTACCTTGGAAAGTGGTCCCCTTGTGTTTGTGAGTCTCTAAACACAAAGGGGGGAAGTTTGACCCTCATGCTTGTACTTTATGTTATAATTTCACTTTGAATTTATTCACTTAAGTCTAAAGTGATTTTATTCACTTAAGTCATAAAGTGACATTAATTCACTTAAGTCATAAAGTGACATTAATTCACTTAAGTGTGAATTAATGAACATAAAGTGAACTATGGAAACTTAAGTGAATTATGAGATCTCATCTCATCCATTCATTTTGGAGAAAGGATTAGGTCTAATCTGTGCCCCTGGTTTTCTAGGTTGACCTTGAGATTGGCCTTGAGATTAGGCTAAAGGAGGGAAAAGGAGGCTCATTTTGTTCACTTGGAGATTAGAGTGAAGGAGAGGAAGAGAGGAGAAGAGGGTTTTGGGGAAGAAGAGAAGCCAAGAGAGAGGCGCACTTGAGTTGAGGGTGCATCAAGATTTGGGAGAGGGCACACCATTGCTTGGGAGAGGCACACTTGTGGTAGAGGGCGTGCTTTTCTTGGGGAGAGGGCACACGAGGGAGGTGCACATTTGTTGAGGAGGAAGGGCGCACCAAGAGATAGGGTGAACTACATCAACAAACCTTCATGTATTCAGGCAAGGGCACAAAGAGGGCATAAGGAATCTTCTAGCAGGCACAAAGGAAAGGGGGCACACAAGTCCAGAAGGGGCACCATTTTCTAGGAACTCCAAAGAAATATTGAGAGGAGCTTGCTCTTGTATCAAGTTCCATTGTTTCATTTCCTTATTGTAGCATTTGCTTGAGAAATCCATAATACATCTACTCCCTTACTAGTTTTTCCCATGGGTTTTTTTTCAGGGTCATGTTGACCAAAAACACTTGTGTCCATTTGTCATGGTTTCCTTATTTACTTTCAGCATAAAAGTGTAAAATATTTAGAGGAGTATTTGATGTTTTAGTACGTGTTTAAAGGATCACTTGGAAAATAAAACTATAGTTCTTAAACCCCTAAACAAGAGGCACTAAAAGAGCATCAAATCACAAGCTTAAATTCAGATTCAGTGGGCCAAAAGATCATATATGTTGGTTGTCCTAAAACAATGATAAATCATATTTGAAACCCTTGAACTTAGTGCCCAACAATAGATCAAATGACAGATCTGTTGGGCAGCTTTAGGATCCTCAATTTTCTTCATGGTATAAGAGCCTAAGGGCATGAGAGGTGGCTGATTTTTGTGGCAAACAGTTGGCCTATTTTTACACAGTTTGGGAGCTTCATTTTCACATTTGATTTTTGTGTCTTGGAGGCAATTTTTTGTTGTTCAGTGTTGCTCAATTTTGTTTGGTCAGTTTAGCATCAGATGGCAGCCATGTTGGTGGCAGGTTCGAGGGTGGAGGATAGGCTAGAGAGGGATAGTAATTAGTCTCTGTGGAAGGCCAGGATAGTCCTTATTCTGGAGGAGGGAGAGCTATGGGATATTGTGGAGAATCTCGTAGTACCTCCTACAGATGTAGTGCTCATGGCTGAGTTTCAAAAGAGGAACATCATGGCCAAGAGGACTATCCTTGATGTCGTCTAGGACCATGTCATTCCTTGCATTTCTGGTAAAGAGTTTGCATTTCATATGTGCCAGTCATTATGCAGTCTTTACCAGAGTCCTAACCAAAATTGGAAGATGGTGGTCCAGAATAATTTAAGGGGCACCAAGATGACGAAGACAAAATCAGTTACCTCATTCCTCACGATATTTTCTAAGATTCGTGATGAGTTGGTAGCAGTTGGCGAGATAGTTGATCCCTCAAACTTGGTGACGACAACCTTAAATAGCTTTTCCAAACCTTGGGAGAGTTTTGTGCAAGGCATCATGGCTAGAGAGCATATGCCCAATTGGGAGAGGATCTGGGATGACTTTGTGTAGGAGGAGCTTAGAGTTGGCTCCAGATCTACTAGCCAACAACATGGTGGGGATGGTGATGAGGGTGATCTTGCTCTTTTGGCAAAAGGAAAGAATAAGACTAAGCAGGGGCCCAAGGTTGGGGCCAAGAAGCAGTAATAGAGAGGAGGTGAGAAATGAAAGGACATGAGAAAAGTTAAATGCTTTGCATGTCATAAGATGGGGAACTATGATGGATAGTGTCCCAACAGGAAGAAGAAGAAGCAGGGTGGCACTGTAGCAACAATAGAGGAGGATGAGTTTGCCTCTTATTTTGAGAGGGAGTGTTCCTTGATAGTTTGTTGTTCGATAGTTGAGACACCATCCCACATCTGGTACATTGACAGTGGAGAAACGAGTCACATGTCAAGTGTGAGAGAGAATTTCACTGATCTCAAAGATCCAAATATCAGGTTGGAGATAGTTCTTGGAGACAACACCATTTTCAGGGTGGTGGGGTGTGGCACAGTCTCCTTTCAGAGGGATTTGATGCCACCCTTGGTGTTCAGGGATGTATTGTATGACCCGGGGTTGAAGAAGAATCTCATTTCGGTTTCCTCCATTTAGGATAGGGGGTTTCAGGTGTCCTTCAAAGGGACAAAGGTCCTCATTCACCCTAAGGGGTCTAATGTCACTTCTAGCAGAGTGATTGGGATATGAGAGGGGAACCTGTATAGATTGTTTTTTCATCCTTTGCATGCCTTGGTGAGTAGCAACAGCAACAGTCAATTGTGTGAGCTATGGCAATGAATGATGGCTCATTTTCACCATGGATCTTTGAGATCGTGTAGAGAGATTGTGACCAGAGTGCCACAATTCAGCAATGACCACAAAGAGGTGTGCAAAAGGTGTACTCTTGGGAAGTACACCAAGACTGTTTTTCCCAACAACGACAATAAGTCAACTGAGGTACTAGATTTGATACACACATATGTGTGTGGGCCCATGTCACGTGTTTCTTTGGGTGGTTGTGAGTACTGTGTTACTTTCATAGATGACCACTCCAGGAAGACCTAGATCATTTTCCTAAATACCAAGAGTGAGGTCTTCAAGAGGTTCCAAGAGTTCAAAGCTCTTGTGGAGAACTAGAGAGGAAAGAAGATCAATGTTTTAGGGCCGAACAATGGAGGTGAGTATACCTCCACAAACTTTGCATATTTTTGTACCCAACATGGTATCAAAAGGAAGTTGATTATTCCTTACAACCCACAATAGAATGGGTTTATAGAGAGGAAGAACAGGGTCATATTTGATGCAGCGAGATCGATGTTGCATGATCAGGCATTGCCATTCTACTTGTGAGTAGAGGCTTGTAGTACTGCAGTATACCTGCAGAATAGGAGTCCCGTAGAGATTTTGGGAGGAAGACTCGTGAGAGATCCTTCATTGGGAGGAGGCCTAATGTTGAGCACCTATGCATATTTGGGTGCTCAAAATTCTCTAATGTCCCCTCAGAGAAGAGGACAAAGCTAAATCCCACAGCGGAGAAGGGGATTCTAGTTGGTTACTTACATGTCTCGAATGCCTATCAGATCTACATACCAACACTGAGAAGAGTGGTGGTGAGGATAGATGTCAGATTCGAGGAGGGAAGAGCATTCAGGAGATCTCTCGAGTTGAGAGATAGAGTTGAGGAGGTCCCATAGATTCATAGTGATGCATCTCAGGGGACATAGCCTCAGATGTCAAGTACACTGATTTCAGGGGTGACTGGTCCACATATTACAGTTTCAGGTTCACAGTGGTCGAGTATACAGACAATTGGTGCAGATGCTTCAGGGTCACATACTACTTTCCATAGATCTGTGCATGAGACTCATGGGCATGAGGATATTACTCTACTAGAGGTCATTTAAGGGAAGAATAATTTGAGATGGTTCCAGGAGACCCTGAAGGAGGCCAAGGAGTATGTTGGGGAGCCTCAGAGGTTTATGAGAGAGAGTAGAGCACCAGAGAGGTTTGGGTCATAATTGGATATGGTGATGAGCATTAAAAATTCAGAGCCCACCACATTTGCACAGGTAGTTGACCAGCAGGTTTGGAGAGGGGCTACGCAGGAGGAGTATGACTCCATTATGTGCAATGATGTGTGGGAAGTTGTTCCTAGACTTGAGGGGAAGTCAATTGTGACTTCTAGGTGGTTGTATAAGACCAAGTATGTTGTAGATGGCAGCATACAGAAACATAAGGCTCATTTTGTGGCGAGAGGCTTCTCTCAGATCGATGGAATTGATTATTATGAGACGTTCACACTAGTTACAAGATATACTACTATCCAGAGAATTATGGCCATTGCAATAGAGATGGGTTGGAAGATCCATCAGATGGATGTGAAGACTACATTTCTGAATGGATTCATAGAGGAGGAGGTGTACATAGATAAGTCATAGGGGTTTGAGGTGTTTGGGAGAGAGTCCCACGTGTTCCTTCTGACAAAGGCAATGCATGGTCTAAAGCAAGCCCCTAGAGCTTTGTATATGAGGATTGACTCCTACTTTCTTCAAATGGGGTTTGAGAAGAGTGAGGTAGATCCTAGCCTCTACTACATCATTTGAGGAGAGGATACACTCATTCTCATACTGTGTGTTGATGATTTGTTCATCAATAGAGAGGAGCATCTCAAAGTTGATTGTAAGTTGGGACTTGCATCAGAGTTTGAGATGAAGGACATTGGATTGATGCACTATTTATTAGGCATGGAGGTTTGGCAGGAGGATGGGCACATATTTCTGGGACACAGAAAGTATGTTGCAAATATTCTGAGCATATTTCAAATGGAGGATTGTAGACCTATGTCTACAATTATGGTCAACAACTGAAAGAAGCATAGTGCTTCAAATTCCAAGTTGGTGGATGCTACGAGATATAGGTAGTCGATTGGGTCCTTAATGTATTTGTTCAACACTAGACCATATATATGTTTTATCGTGAACACTCTCTGCCAATACATGGTGGAGCCTAGGAGTGTTCATTGGATTGGGGAAAAACATGTGTTGAGGTACATTGTTGGCACAAGGGTTTATGGATTAGATTATGTCAGAGGAGATGGATTCAGGTTTATTGGCTACACGGACTCAGATTGGGTAGGATGTGTTGTTGAAAGGAAGAGCACCTTAGGGTGTTGTTTTGGGTTGGGATCAACAACAGTTTCCTGGTTCAAACAGAAACAAAGGTTATTGACATTGAGTTCTGCTAAGGCAGAGTACATGGAAACTAGTCAGGCTAGCTGGGAGGCAATCTGGCTTCACAAGTTGTTATTTGTCCTATTTGGTTGTGAGTTGAGGCCTACAGTTATTCACTACGATAATCAAATTTGTATCAAACTCTCTGAGAATCCAATGTTTCATGACAAGTCAAAACACATTGAGATCAGATACCACTTCATTAGAGATTGGGTTCAGCGTGGGGCAGTTCAACTTCAGTATATTTTGACTGATGTGCAGGTTGCAAGTATTATCACCAAGTCCTTGCCAAGGGGTAAGCATGTCCATTTCAGAGAGAGGATGGGATTGGTGAGAAACACTTTCCTCAGTAAGAGGGAATGTTAAGATTTGGGTACCTTGGAAAGTGGTCCCTTGTGTTTGTGAGTCTATAAACACAAAGGGGGGAAGTTTTACCCTCATGCTTTTACTTTATGTTATAATTTCACTTTGAATTTATTCACTTAAGTCTAAACTAACTTTATTCACTTAAGTCATAAAGTGACATTAATTCACTTAAGTGTGAATTAATGAACATAAAGTGAACTATGGAAATTTAAGTGAAATATGAGATCTAATCTCATCCATTCATTTTGGAGAAAGGCTTAGATATAATTTGGGCCCTTAGTTTTCTAGGTTAGCCTTGATATTAGGCTAAAGGAGGAAAAGGAGGCTCATTTTGTTCATTTGGAGATTATAGTGAAGGAGAGGAACATAGGAGAAGAGGGTTTTGAGGAAGAAGAAAAACCAATAGATAGGCACACTTGAGTTGAGGGCACATCAAGCTTTGGGAGAGGGCGCACTTGGGATGAGGGCACACCATTGCTTGGGAGGGGTGCACTTGTGATAGAGGGTGTGTTTTTCTCGGGGAGAGGGTGCATGAGGGAGGTGCACATTTTTAGAGGAGAAAGGGTGCACCAAGGTTTAGGGCACACTACATCAATAATCCTTCAAGTATTAAAGTAAGGGTGCAAAGAGGGCGTAAGGCACCTTTTGGCGGGCACAAAGGAAAGGAGGCGCACAAGTCCAAAAGGGGTGTCATTTTCTAGGAACTCCAAAGCAAGCTTGAGAGGAGCTTGCTCTTGTATCAGGTTCCATTGTTTCATTTCCTTATTGTAGCATTTGCTTGAGAAATTCATAATACATCTACTCTCTTTTCCCATGGGGTTTTTTCCAAGGTCACGTTGACCAAAAACACTTGTGTTCATTTGTCATGGTTTGATTATTTTATTTCAACATAAAAGTGTAAAATATCTAGAGGAGTATTTGATGTTTTAGTGCATGTTTAAAGGCTAAATTGGAAAACAAAACTATCCTTCTTAAACCACTAAACAAGAGGCACTAAAAGAGCATCAAAT
>ML879325.1:0-13309 GCA_009831015.1 Picea engelmannii
GACGGGAGTAACTATGACTCTCTTAAGATATCCAAATGCCTCACCATCTAATTAGTGATGCACATGAATGGATTAACTAGATTCCCACTATCCCTATTTACTATCTAGTGAAACCACAACCAAGGGAATGGGCTTGGCATAATCAACAGGGAAATAATGCCTTGTTGAGATTGAGTCTAGTCTGAATTTGTGAAATGAATTGAGAGTTGTAGAATAAGTGGGAATCGTTTTCAACACAAATTAAATACCACTACTTTTAACATTATTTTACTTATAATTTTGTGGGGCTGAGACAGGGCAGTTACCCTACTTTTGGCTTTAAGTCATGTTTCGATGAGTCGATCTGGGTGAAAGACATTTTCAGGTGGGGATTTTGGATGGGGAAACACATCTATTAAAAGATAACATAAAATATAATTGTTGTAGATATAACATTTGTATTTGGGAGATCCTAGTGCACAACCACCCTTATTACCTTTCCCTCCTAATTTGTAGTTACATCCAATCATTTCTAAATTGAATCTAGTTTCCTCACTTGCACGATATGGATAGATGTGTGAATACTATATATTATTAAAGATGTAAAAACCCCTATCCATGAGCCTATGGACATAAAAATGGAAAAAAAAGGTGGATACAAAAATTCCACCCATTCCTCCTCATGTGTCCTCCCTAGGATCCTGTTGTATCTCATAATGTTGCACACTCCATTGATATCCATGTTGTTATCGAATTTTTTACTAGCCCTCCTCATCATGAAGAGGTTTTCTTTTATACCCCTCAATTTAGATATGTAATTAGGATTGCAATATCCTTTTAGGAAATTCACTTAGAATCATTTACCCATATGTAACCCACCACATGTTGCAAGGTTAAGATAGTATTTAACTAATCATGAAATTATCTTGTGTAAGGCTTATTCGCTTATTTTTGACACTTTAAACACTTCTACCTTCTTGAATCAATATTCAAACATGGTAGGCTTCCATAATCTTGCATGAAGAATATTTTGTAATGTCTTGGTTCCTAAAAAATATCCACCCACCTCTCCATAATGGGATTCATGTATCAAGTGTCTAGTTTTTTTATGGTTAAACACATCGTCTCAATATTACATTCATACCTATTCTATATAGGTACACTACTACTATCTTAGATATTAATTATTTATGTGCTAGGATTATTTACTTTGGAACATTCATTCCTTAGGATCATTTACCATATTCAAGTGATATACATCCTCCAAATACCCAATTGTTGTCTAACCCTAAAAAAAGTTAGAATTGGGGAAATATCCTTCCATATGTTTCTCCTCTACTCCATTCTCTATCCTAAACAAGTGGTCTAGTCCCCCATGGGAATTTTTGTGTTTCAAAAATATTTTATGAAATAACAATGAGGCATTGCATCATCTAATGTATGAAGGAATTCACTCTTTCTCATTTTTGTGTTTTGCCTCATCCTCTCCCCTAGTATAATGTGGCATTGCATCATCTAATGTATGAAGGAATTCACTCTTTCTCATTTTTAATGCATATTATATTCATGCTTGTGTGTATAAAACCTACATGGAATCAAATCCCATTGTGGAGAGAAGAAGTTGAAGCAGAAGTGAAAGAATAGAGTCTGATTAGAGTCTCCATAAGAAGTTAGTGAGGTCACATAGAGGTGTAGTTGTTGAGTGAGCTACCAGAGAATTCAACATCATTTGGTGGGGAATATACCATCATTTCCTATAGGGTGATGGAGCCCATGAGGAATTAAAATTAAATGGTTTCAACATGTGCAAAGATATAGAGGGATCATTTTGACAACAAAGGGAGGGCCCTTGAAATGGTGAATTAGTTTTTTCATATAATGTTGTATGTAAATGAAAATTGAATAGTTAGAATTTTACATCATGGAAACAAGGGATGCTTACCATATTTCAATACATATGTTTAGAAAAACTTGTATTTGGAAAAACAAGGGTAGAGTAAGACTAATGTATTGGATTCCCAAGCAATGAATGGTGTGAATAATTGTGAGGATGTGAAACTAATCAAGCTATTGATAATGAATGAGATGCTTTTTGAAGTATAAGTTTATAATGATTCATTTCTCATCTAGGGGAATCTATTGAAAATGTATGAAACCTTAAGACAAAGGTAGAACATTGTTTCTTAAAATTATGTTATTTTCAATTAAAATGGAGAAGTTTTCTAAATCTTCGCAAGATCTTCTGTTAAAATCAAATATATTCATGATCAATTGAAAATAATTGGAAGGACAATGGAAGAATCAATTGAAAATAATTGAAGGACAATGGAATATATTGCATGCATCTAGTGTAACCATGTCAAATTTCAGTCCATACAAGCACAAATTTAAAAAATTTCAACGTTGGCCCCATTCACATGTCATGATTTATATGCATCAGTTTCAAGTACATGAGTAGGCGATGCCACCCAAAAAAATGGCCTTGTCTCCCTTCACATTAATTATTCTATAGGCTTATTGTAAGATTGTGAAATTATTTGTGTGAGTCATGTTTGAGTCTGTAAACCCTCCCATACTCTCATTACATGTGTCTAGTCTAACCATGTCAAATTCTAGTCCATACAAGCAAAAATGGAAAAAATTTCAACATTGGCCCCATTCACATGTCACTTATAAGAAGGGTCAAGTACATGAGCAAGTGATGCCACCCAAAAAATTGGCCTTTTATCCCTTCACATTAATTATTTTATAGACTTGTTGTTTGATTGTTGAATTGTTTGTGTGATTCATGTTTGAGTCTGGAAACCCTCCCATACTTTCATTGCATGCATTGCATGTAAAATGAGGGGTAACACTAGAAACACAAACTGGATAATTTTGAACATAATCATAATTTCATTCCTCTTTCCAATGCCAATTTCTAGTAGGTTGGATTCCTACCTTCCAACCCCAATGGATGAACCATCAATAAATTGACTTCATTAACTCAAGTGGCTCTATTGTTGATTCTCTTGGTTAAAGTGGATTTAACCACTTTGTTTGATTATTGAATTACCAAGTTGAGTTGATGTCGCAGAAGCTTCAATTCACCCACCACAAATGTCATGCACCGACCCCACATAGTGAGCAGTGAATGGGGGTAACGTTGAAATTTATTCAATATGTGCATGTATGCATCGAAATTTGACATGGTTAGACTAGACACATTCCTTAACGGTATGGGAGGGTTTCAAGACTCAAGGATGTGTGATGTCTCCACATAATATTTGAGATCTTCCACATTTGCATCAACATTCATCATGCACCTCTCATTGTCATGATTCATCATTCCCTTCGATAGAATCATTGTCGTAACTATATTGAAATTTGACATGGACTTTCCAATACACCCATCACAAATTTCTTCCATCGAACCCGCACAGTGAGCAGTGAATGGGGCCAACGTTGAAATATTTTCAATTTGTTCCCGTATGGGTCGAAATTTGGCATGACTAGATAGTTTCCTTGAAGGTATGGGAGGGTTTATATACTTAAGGATGTTTGATGTCCCTGCATAATACTTAAGAAGGTTATGATTATTGAATTACCAAGTCGATTTGATGTCGCGAAAGCTTCAATTCACCAACCACAAATGTCATGCACTGACCCTGCATAGTGAGCAATGAATGGGGCCAACCTTGAAATTTCTTCAATATGTGTGTATGCATCGAAATTTGACATGGTTAGACTAGAAACATGCCTTGATGGTATGGGAGGGTTTTAAGACTCAAGGATGTATGATGTCCCCACATAATCTTTGAGATCGTCCACATTTTCATCAATGTTCATCATGTTGCACCTCTCATTGTCACCATTCGTCATTCCCTTCTATAGAATCGTTGTCGGAACTATATTGAAATTTGACATGGAACTTCCAACACACCCATCACAAATTTCTTCCACCGAACCCGCATAGTGAGCAATGAATGGGGCCAACATTGAAATTTTTTCAATCTGTTCCTGTATGCGTCGAAATTTGACATGGTTATACTAGATAGTTGCCTTGAAGGTATGGGAAGGTTTCGATACTTAAGGATGTTTGATGTCCTCGCATAATACTTGAGGGTTTGATTATTGAATTACCAAGTTGAGTTGAAGTCACAAAAGCTTCAATTCACCCACCACAAATGTCATGCACCGACCCCGCATAGTGAGCAATGAATGCGGCCAACGTTGAAATTTATTCAATATGTTATTGTATGCATCAAAATTTTACATGGTTAGACTAGAAGCATGCCTTGACGGTATGAGAGGTTTTCTAGACTCAAGGATGTATGATGTTCCCACGTAATCTTTGAGATCATCCACATTTGCATCAATGTTCATCATGCACCTCTCATTGTCATCATTCGACATTACCTTTTATAGAATCATTGTTGAAAATATCTTGAAATTTGACATGGACCTTCCAATACACCCATCACAAATTTCTTCCACTGAACCCGCACAATGTGCAGTGAATGGGGCCAACATTGAATTTTTTTCAATATGTTCCTGTATGCATCGAAATTTGACATGGTTAGACTAAATAGTTTCCTTGAAGGTATGGGAGGGTTTAGATACTTAAGTATGTTTGATGTCCCCACATAATACTTAAGGAGGGTTTTATTATTGAATTACCAATTCAAGTTGATGTCACAAAATATTCATATCACCCACCACAAATATCATGCACCGACCCCACATAGTGAGCAACGAATGGGGCCAAGGTTGAAATTTCTTCAATATGTGTCTTTATGCATCAGAATTTTACATGGTTAGACTAGACACATGCCTTGATGGTATGGGATGGTTTCAAGACTCAAGGATGTATGATGTCCCCACATAATCTTTGAGATCATCCACATTTGCATCAACGCTCATCATGCACCTCTCATTGTCATCATTCGTCATTCCTTTCTATAGAATCATTGTCGAAAATATCTTGAAATTTAACATGGACCTTCCAATACACCCATCACAAATTTATTCCACCAAACCTGCACACTGAGTAGTGAATGGGGCCAACGTTGAAATGTTTTCAATATATTCTCATATGTGTCAAAATTTGACATGGTTAGACTAGATAGTTGCCTTGAAGGTATGGGAGGGGTTCAATACTGAAGGATGTTTTATGTCCCCACATAATACTTAAGGAGTGTTTGATTATTGAATTACCAAGTCAAGTTTATGTCATAGAAGATTCAATTCAACCACCACAAATGTCATGCACCGACCCCGCATAGTGAGCAGTGAATGGGGCCAATGTTGAAATTTCTTCAATATGTGTTTGTATGCATCGAAATTTGACATGGTTAGACTAGACACATGCCTTGACAGTATGGGATGGTTTCAAAACTCAAGGATGTATTATGTCCCAACATAATCTTTGAGATTGTCCACATTTGCATCAGTGGTCATCATGCACCTCTCATTGTCATCATTCGTCATTCCCTTCTATAGAATCATTGTCAAAACTATCTTGAAATTTGACATGGACCTTACAATACACCCATCACAAATTGCTTCCACCAAACCTGCACAGTGAGAAGTGAATGGGGTCAATGTTGAAATTTTTTCAATCTGTTTTTGTATGCATCGAAATTTGACATGGTTAGACTAGATAGTTTCCTTGAAGTTATGGGAGGGTTTCAATACTTAAGGGTTTTTGATGTCCCCACATAATACTTAAGGAGGGTTTGATTATTGAATTACCAAGTCGATTTGATGTCGCAAAAGCTTCAATTCACCCACCACAAATGTCATGCATGGACCCCACATAGTGAGTAGTGAACGGGGCCAACGTTGAAATTTCTTCAATATGTGCCTCTATGCATCGAAATTTGACATGGTTAGACTAGACACATGCCTTGACGGTATGTGAGGGTTTCAGGACTCAAGGATTTATGATGTCCCCACATAATCTTTGAGATCATCCACATTTGCATCAGTGTTCATCATGTTGCACCTCTCGTTGTGATCATTCGTCATTCCCTTATATAAAATTGTTGTTGGAACTATCTTGAAATTTGACATGGAAGTTCCCTTCTATAGAATTTTTGTCGGAACTATATTGAAATTTGACATGGAACAGACTATCCATGTCAAATTTCGATGCATGTCAAATGTGAACAGAGTATCCATGTCAAATTTTGGTGCATACAAAAACATTTTGAAAAAAATTCAACATTGGTCCCATTTACAGGTCATTGTTGCCCATCATCTACTCTAGACCTAGTACAATGTATTTTAATAGTTGTTTCCTTTAAAATTCGACCAATAAGAAAATTAACGAAACGAGGACGGATGAGACGGTATATAGAGTGGTTCTGTGAGTGATCTTTGAGTATAAATATGAATGAATGAACTTCTCTTGGTTTCAAGAATAATTTATTCTCTACTAAACAAGGCCAACCACGTGAAGGTGGAAGCTCATATGGCCCCTCCCCCCCTCACATTGCTCTCAATTCCCCAACACCCAATCTATAAAATAGAAAACAAACAAAAGAAACATAGTAATCATGCATAGAAACTACCAAAACAAAAATGAAATAAAACTTTAAAACATGTAATTAACCCACATAAAAAATTATTTAAAGAGAATAATTCATACAAATTAAAATATCTAGTTATGTACCTCATCTACCAATGCAACAATTGTATCATCCTTCTTTTGTATCTTCTTCTTGATCATCCAACTCGAAATTTGTATCAGCATCCGGTTCAGAAACAATGTTGAAAGGATTGATGATATCATCATCATCATCATCATCAATGTCATTTTCGATCATATCTTCATCGATATCATCATCAAGAAATGGTGCATTGTCTCCTACACTTGGTTCATCTTCTTTGTCTTCTTCATTTGTCAACCCATATTCTTCCTACTTTATATCTACATCATCTTCTTCATCTACAATATACTTTACCGGCCTTCCTCTTGGATCATATCTAACAACAAATGACCAATCCCTCTTACCTGGAACCATTGAGTAAAAGACTTGTTCACATTGACTTGGAAAAACATAGCAGTCATTTGTTTTTTCAAAAACTGTTGTTTTAATCATCGGAAATCCGTTGGCATGTTGAATAATAGTTCTTTCCTCATCAAGTTCATGCATTCGTAACCTATACCATTTGATATCGAACAAACTAATTTGAAGGAATTAAATTCACACTCAATTATATCATTCAAAAACCCATAGTATATATTTTCAGATTCTCGAGGATGTCTGTCACTCCTAAAGGAAACATTAGTGACCTGGAATACTGCAATTATCCCGCTATCATATTTTTTTTCTGGTTTTATCCAATTTTTTGATGCGAAATTTATGACCATTGCACCACATAGCCTTGTGGTGTTTCAACTACAATATTCCAGACATGTAAAAGATGCATTGTCAATTAATAATAAACAAATTTATATAACTTGGAAAGTATAATAAGAAAAAAACACACCTACAGTCACATTAATATAATATAAAATAACTGAATAAAATGGGTGAATTTTCTTACCTTTCTATCTTTCAAACAATATGCTAAATCTATTTCCCTCTGCGTAACATCGAAATGTCCATTATGACAAGCTTCTCTAACCAATTCAAACAGTTCTTTCCATGATAACCTACCGCCTTGATGTTCTTTGCATCTATCAATCCATACCTTCATCCAGTCGAGATTGTTTGCAATGTATAAATGTAGTGCATCCCAATCTTGAGCATCTGACAGATCAAAAAATCACAATTCACCAATATTAAATATTAGTTATAACCATAGTAAATATTAATAAATGATGAAAGAATAAATATTAAATGAGTATGATAATATACACACACACAAAAAAAATTGTATTTATTAAAAATATTTACAATTTAAACAAAAGACGGCTCTGCGACAAGGGTTTAGGGCTTCCCCGCAGCTTTGATCTATGATACCACAACTATCGCCCCGCTGGGGCTCATGATACGCAGGGAGGGGGAGTTGACGAGCGCCTCCTATAGCCAAATCATGACAAATGGAACTCTTACAGAAGGGGCGAAATGACCGACCTTTGAGCCGCCACCAGACTTGCGCGTGAAGCTCCTAGTGGAGGGAACCTTCAAGGACCGGGATATGGACATAGATCCGGATAGAGAGACTGTCCCTGCAACTGTGTCAACCCCATGGATGTCGGGTAAATGCATCACACAGGCACCACAGGCCCCAAAATACGTTATTAGCTCACCACGCATTGAAGAGAAGAAGCAATACATGTGGGACTATGCCCTGGTGGGAAAATTTCTAGGGCTCTGGCCTTCTGAGCGAGATTTGATCAAATGGATACAATACTGGTGGAAACCAAAAGGTCACTATGAGCTACAACTGGGTTCCAAGGGGTTTTTCACAATCATCCTCCACAACCTTGAGGATTTCAATCGCATCTTTGACGGGGGCCCATACTTCTACAACTCGGCAGGACTTTTTTTAAGATTCTGGATTGAGAAGTTCAGCCCTGAGAAGGAATAATTTTCCCACACACTGGTATGGATTAGATTATACTCTCTACCCCAGGAATTTTGGCTGGAAGAGGTCTTGGCTGGCATAGGAAACACCATTGGCATTTATGTCAAGTCCTCTGAAGCCACCAAGAAGCGGCACTATACATCTTATGCGTGAATCTGTGTGTACCTGAACATAGCTAAGCCGCTCCCTGGATCCATTACACTGGAATATCATGACGAGGACTGGTTCCAAACCATTGACTACGAACACATCCCATTCCGATGCAGGAAATGCCATGAACATCGTCACCTCTTCAGAGAGTACCCTCTCAATACAGCTCACAAAGAAGGGAACCCAGAAAGAGGCAAGGACAAGGACGACTTTGTACAACCAGCGGGGAAAAGACGACAAGGAGGAAGGAAACAACCGGCCTAGGTAAGTAAAGATCCCTCAACTAGCAATAAGTTTGCAATCTTACAAGACCAACTAGAAAACCCTACAACCCCTGCGAACCCAAATGTACCTCCTTCGGGCAATGTACCTCAATCCACATGCCAAGGAACTGAATGCCCCCCCCAGGGCAAGGAGTATGATCTCCCTCTCCTCGACATTTCTCAGGATCCACAAGACTTGCAGGAGACAGAGGATGGGGAGGCGGATATGGAGCTAGAGGAGCAAGACCTAGCCGAGGTGGATCTGGAGCACCTCGAGCACGCCTATAGGCAGCAAAAACTTTACACTATACCCAGGGATAAACTATGGAAGGTGCACAAGGTATTTCTCAACTCCTCAGTTGGGTCCTCAGCTCGAGCTAGCAAAGCCCTAGGAATCCAGGGCAGTCAGTCAAAAAACCCAAATAAAACCCAGAAAGACGAAAAGTAAAGGGGGAGAAAATCCACCAACAAACTCATACAAGAGATAGGAAACTTTATGGTAAACTCGGGACAAATCCACCTGATATCGGATAGCTTCCCTCCTCTCCCCACCCCCCCGTCATTATGAAGATCATCTCATGGAATATCAGAGGCCTCAATGGACGTAGCAAGCAAAAAATGCTACGGGATCTGATCCTAGTGGAAAAACTAGACATAGTACTTTTACAGGAAACAAAATGTACTTCAGAAGACATTGATAAGATACCTCCCTACTGCTGGAAGCAAGGGGAAGTGGTATCAATAGATTCCACAGGTACAACTAGTGGATTTTCCATTCTGTGAAACATCAATGCAGTGCTGCTGGAAAACTTCTTCACCACCAAATGGTCCATCACAGTAGAGTACAGGCTCATAGGGTCAAACAATCCCGGACACCTGACCAATGTCTATGGCCCGACCAGCCCAAGGGATAAGTAGGCCTTCCTCAGGAGCCTGACTTATGTTTCTAGCCTAACACAGTATAACAGCTGGACCGTTGGTGGAGATTTCAACATCATTCGCAGCCTGGAGGAAAAAAAAGGAGGATCAAGACGACTGGATCGGGACTCTAGCGACTTCAATAGCCTCATAGATGATCTTCACCTAATAGATCTGGAGACCAACAATGGCATTCACACTTGGACAAACAGAAGAACTGGAATACACCAAATCGCCTACAAACTAGATCGATTCCTCATTTCTGAATCACTTATGATGGACGGTACGGTAATGGAATCTACAATCTTGAATTTCTCTGGGTCAGATCATTGGCCTTTACAGTTATGGGTGGATGTCCCAGCCACTCCTGGTAAGAAACCCTTCAGATTTGAACAGTTTTGGCTCGACCACCCTGATTTCCAAGCAAATATCCAGGATTGGTGGAGGGAAGCAGAGGTCCCTCACGGATCCAAAATGTACAGATTTCAGCAAAAGTTAAAGAATCTCAAGCAAACTCTCAAACTTTGGAACAAGCATACCTTTGGCAATATCTTCGACTCCCAAAAACAAATGTCGAAATAGATGGATGAGATTCAGCATCAGATCAGACTGCAGGGGTTAACAAATGAGCTAAAAGCCCAAGAAATAAAATTCAATTAACAGCTCAAAGCCAGGAAAAGACAAGAAGAGATCTTATGGAAATAGAAATCGTGTATCCAATGGCTCAAGGAATGGGAATGCAATACCAAATTCTTTCATAGAACTGTTATCCAAAGACGACACTCCAATAATATGACGCACCTCATCTCCGATGACGGGGACATCATTCACTCCCATGGTGACATGGAAACCACTTTGATAGGCTATTTTCAAAACCTCCTTACAGAACCCCTCCCGGACAGACATGAGGCCATCAACAAGGTAATGCAACATGTGCCCTCCCTCGTTACCCTGGAGAAAAATGAAGCTCTTCTCCAACCCATCACAATCGAGGAAGTGGACCAGGTGCTTCAGAACACCCCTAAATGCAAGGCTCCTGGTCCCGACGATTTCACCAGTGACTTTTTCCACCACTGTCGGCCGATGATCAGGACATAAGTATGGGAAATTTTGGAGGACTCTAGAGCCACTGGATAGGTCCTCCAGGCTCTCAATTCTTCTTTCCTCACCTTAGTTCCCAAATAAGGGTAGGCACATCACCCCAAGAAGTTCAGGCCTATATCTCTGTGCAATGTCATCTACAAACTCCTTACAAAAGTGATAGCCAGGAGACTCAAACCCATCCTACCGACAATCATATCCCTAAAGCAATTAGGCTACGTTGAGGGCAGACAAATCCTGGACAACGTCATCCTATCCCATGAAGTGATCCACTCTCTGCAGAAGACCAAAACACTAGGTATGCTCCTCAAATTAGACCTCTCTAAAGCCTTTGATAAGATCAGCTGGGAATATGTGTGCGCAATGCTTCTAGATTTTCATTTTGAATAGAGCTGGGTAACCTGGATTATGAATCTAACCTCCTTGGCTTTCTTCTCTCTTTTCATTAATGGTGTTCCCTAGCTGCCCTTCTCTCCCTCTAGAGGGATCAGACAGGGATATCCCCTCTCCCCTTTCCTTTTCATCATCCTGGCCGAAGGTCTTAGCCTCTCCATCCATGCAGCAATTGAAAACAACCTTCTGTGACAGGTCTACCCTTGCACGACATCTCCCCTCCTATCTCGCATAGCCAATTTGTTTATGACACCCTCCTGATGGGCAGCCCTACGGTCCGAGAAGACAACTCTCTCCTGGAAATCCTCCAAACCTTCTCAGATGCCTTAGGTTTGGACTGCAACAAGGACAAATCCCAAATATTTTTCTTCAACACGCTCCCTCCGATCCAGTGCCATATCTCTGGCATCCTAGGTTTCAACAGAAGCTCCCTTCCATCCAAATACCTTGGCATCCCCTTGATTGACAATGCCCTCCATAATTCCTCCTGGGAACATCTCTTATCCTCCTTTTCCAAAAGGCTTTCCTCTTGGACCTTCAGAGCTTTAAACCTTCCCAGTCGTCTTACTCTTCTCTAGGTTGTTCTCCAGGCCCTTCCGATTTACTCCTTTTCCATGTTGGCTACCCCAAAATTTGTCCTCACAACTATTAAGAACCTACAAGGAAACTTCATATGGCAAGGCCTCAACATAGGGAAGAAAATAGCGTTGGTCAGCCGGGACAAACTCTGTCGGCCCAAGGAGCAAGGAGGCTTGGGATTATGGGATCCCTTCATAACGAACAAGGTTCTAAGCGCCAAAATTTGGTGGCGATGGTTAAAAATCCCTAAGGATCTCTGGGCCAGACTCTGGAGGCAGAAATACGCTCCAAATTTGGCAGAGAAGAATCTAATTATTTGGAATGGGGATAACTCGAGCTCTTTAATTTGGACAACAACCAAGTAGAACAGACAGCTGGTGACTAGGCACACTTTCTGGGAAATCGGAAATGGAGAGACTTCCCTTTTCTGGCAAGATTCCTGGCAACAATGGCCAGTTCTAGGCAATGAGGAATGGGCCCCCAACATATGCACTCAAGCTATTTGGGCAGGCATGACGAGAGTAGCTGACTATTGGCAGGACAATCCCCCGGAAGATACCTGGCACTGTTGGCACTTAGATAGGGATCACATCAACCTGGAGGTGCATGTGGATCTGGCACCTTGGCAAGAAGAGATGGCCAAACGAAAAATTCCCAAAATTGCAGGAGAGGATATCCTGAGGTGGGAATATAGGCCACAGGGAACCTTCAGCACGTGGGAAGCATACCAGCTCAAATCTCATTTGGACCCCCTTTCTGATATGAAAGTTTGGCACAAGCTATGGAGTCTTAAACACTGGCCAAAAATTACCCTCTTCCTCTGGCTTGTTGCCCATTCAAGCATCCTAACCTGGGACAACCTCTCGAAAAGAGGCTTTGTTGGGCCCTCTATTTTCATACTTTGTGGAGAGGCAGAGGAAACCATGAACCATCTCCTCAATTCTTTCCATTACACTACTCAAATCTGGGATCAAGCAGCACTCATCATGCGCACCTCGGACCGCCACAGAGACAGCATCCTAGAAACAATTACGAACTGGAGGGACCAGGATTTCCACTCCCCCCTTCTCAATCGTATTTGGCAACTTCTACCAGGATTTATCCATTGGAAAACCTGGAAATAAAGGAACAAAAGACTCTTCAGAGGTCTCTCCCTCTCGTGGTAACAGTGCTGGCATCAATGCTATCGCAACATCTTGGAAACTCTCCGCCTTCAGATTTGGTCCGACGCAGACTTGACCAACACTCCCTCCAAACTCCCCATCCTACGGCTTTGGACTCCACTCCCTTCCCCTCAAGCTCACCCCTCCTCTCCCCTGACCCCCCCCTCTAGCAGCCCCTACTTTTGGTCTCCTCCCCCGAGGATTTCATCAAGATCAATTTTGATGGGGCCTCTAAGGGAAATC